>RPOG01001139.1:0-19880 GCA_008086565.1 Thalassoma bifasciatum
CAGAGCAGGTTTAAAGCTGTGAGCAGCTCATGTCCCAGAGCAGGTTTAAAGCTGTGAGCGGCTCATGTCCCAGAGCAGGTTCATAGCTGTGAGCAGCTCATGTCCCAGAGCAGGTTTAAAGCAGTGAGCAGCTCATGTCCCAGAGCAGGTTTAAAGCTGTGAGCAGCTCATGTCCCAGAGCAGATTTAAAGCTGTGAGCAGCTCATGTCCCAGAGCAGGTTTAAATCAGTGACCAGGACCAATAACAAACCACTTTCAAGGATGCAGCACCTGTGCAGGTGAGGTGTCCTGGTTTGATCAACTCTCTGCTTTACATGACACCATCGTCCTGAGAGCCGCACGGTGGCAAAGTGGGTAGTGCCCCAGCCTCACAGCAGGAAGGTTGTCGGTTTGATCCCCCATTTGGGCATGGTGGGCCTTTCTGTGTGGAGTTTACATCTCCTCCCTGTGCATGTGTAGGTTCTCTCCGGCTACTCTGGCTTCCTCCCACAGACCAAAAACATGCCCACGTTAGATTAATTGATTATTCTAAATTGACCGTAGGTGTGAATAGTTTTTTGTTTCTATGTCAGCCCTGTGACTGACTGGTGACCAACCCAGGCTGTACCCTGCCTCTCGCCCAATGACAGCTGGGATAGGCTCCAGCCACCCACGACCCTGAATAGCAGGATAGACGGTTAAGAAGATGGATGGAAGGATGTTTGTCCTGAGTTAGTCCCATTCATGGTGTGGATCAGCTGATCAGCAGGTGCATCATTATAACAGCTGATAAATCATTTCAGAGACATCAGAGTGGAATTGGCTTTATTTACACTTCAACATTTTAACTGTTGTTGCTCCTAAATAATCTTCTTGATTTCAGACGCTTCAAATAAAAATGACCACAGTTGAATAACATCGATTGATATTTTTTGCCAGTGATTTTTGATTGTTGCATCAGTAAATGTGTGTTTTGATGTAAAGCTTTCTTCACAGCGGATCAGCTGCCGAGAGGAGGCTGTGAGCGTGTGAGTGTGTGTGTGTGTGTGTGTGTGGAGGGAGGGGCCACACACACACATGTATACACTCAGAGGGAAGATGGAGGACGGAGGCAGCAGCGCTGGGTTGGACCCGCAGACCTGCAGCTCCTCCGCAGCTGAATGAAGGTGAGCTCCTGCTCCTGTCTGCTCCTGTCTGCTCCTCTCTGCTCCGGCTCGGTTCAGGTTCTGCTCTCCGTCAGTTGTTCCTCCTCACGGTCCGGGCTGGGGGGGGCGCTCTGTAGCTGTAGCTCTGTAAATAAGGGAGGAGGATCGGGACCGTCCCTGCTGCTTGGTTTTTTTTCTGATTCATAAAATCATCGATGCGCTCTCAGCATCAACGGGACCGACAGAACCGGGACTCGGTCCATAGACCTGGACCTGAGCTGGACTTGCAGCGGTGTGTGCGGAGCTTTGTGCCGGTCTGAGGGGGCTGGAGGGGGGTCTGGGTGAGGCACAGAGGCCCTGTTGTCGGCAGGTGCAGAGCCGCAGTCCGGTCCGGATTCTTGTCACTGCGGATCTCTGAGGCTCTGAGGGTCTGAGGCTCTGTCAGTCCTGGACCCGGACTGTGGCTCGTTTTCATCAGGTCAGACGATGCTCCAATTAAAACAGAACATGCTAAACAAGGCAGACTGTGTGTGTGTGTGTGTGTGTGTGTGTGTGTGTGTGTGTGTGTGTGTGTGTGTGTGTGTGTGTGTGTACGTGTGTGTGTGTGTTTCTATCTTTCTCTCTGTCTCTCTCCATGTGTCTCAGTGTGTCTAAGTGTCTCTCTGTATGTCTCTCCCACTGTGTGTGTGTTTATGTATGTCTGTGTGTTTGTGTGTGTGTGTGTGTGTGTTGATTTGATCATGTCAGGATGCTGCTGCTGCAGATCTGAATAGATCTTTCTCTAGATGCTGATGGTTTGATTCCTCTCTGAATAGAGCTGCATCTTCTATTTCATCATGACTTCATGTTTGAACACCGTCACACACACACACATGCACACACACCACTTTCTCCTGAACCAGCCCTCACTGTGGTGTGTGTGTGTGTGTGTGTGGACAGCGTTCTCAAACAGGCCTGCAGAGCTGTAAGGTTTCAGTAGAAGTTTTCTGCTCACTCATTCACCTTTTCCTCCGTGGTTTCTGGTCTCTCACTTGGAAAAAGAACAAAGAGAACAGAGTGTGTCATGTTGTTGTCTCCTGTCTGGTGTAATGTCGATATGATGTCTTCTGTTGGTTGTGTTAATAGTCGGTGGGTTGGTTTGTTGGTTTACTATTTAATCGGTGGCTTTAATCTTTCCACCTGAGCCTGGATGCGGGTCCACAGACAGGTGTGTGTGGCTGTGGGGGCTCATGCTGCTGCTCCTGAAGGTGACTGCAGTGTTTTTCAACCTCGAGGTCAGGACCCTAAGTGGAGTAACCTTGCATTCAAATAGAATCTCCTGAAATGTGCAGTAATTGATTAGAAAAGAAAAAAGTCTGATAAATTTTTTAAGTTAAATATTGTTTCTAAAATTAGAGCACCACACACAACTTCAAACAAATGTTCTCTATACTTCCAATTTCTTGATTACAAATATCAAAATTTGGACTTTTTATCTTATAATTTTACTTTTTATCCAGACATTTCATATTTTAACTCAAATTTTGACCTTTTTATCTCAACATTTTGACTTTTTAATCTCAAAATGTTGACTTAATATGTGCAAAAAGTCAGTATTTTGATAAAATTCTGAACAGAGAAAACTTTTTTTTTTTTTTGAACTGATGTTAACATCAAAGGCTTTGTTAAAATCAAAATAGACTCCACTAGTACCAAGCTGGAGAGATTGACCCGGTAAATACAGGGGATAAAAACAAATCTTCAGTTCACACGAAAGGAAAGAGATGGCATTGAAACGGAAAATGCAAAACAAACTGATAACAGTAAATCCATACAGACAGATGTGTTTAAAGTTTGTGACAGTCTGTGTGTTGTTACTGAGAAGCTGGAGTATCTGAGGGACAGATGAAAGCACCAGGTCTTTGAAGGGGGGGGGGGCAGACCCCATCATAGTGGTGAAGTTTCTAAGGTACAAGGACAGAGAGACTATAAGCTTAGAAAGCTCATTTTTTTGTTATCCCTTTTTATTTTGACTATCACTTGTTGTATTTGTTACTGTTTTCTTTCTTTTTTGTTCTTTTTTTATTTTGCCATGTTCAAAATACATAAATCAGATCAACTCAAATCAAATCTCCTTCAATGGCAGGAAAAACAGGAAGAAAAACTTTTTGGGCCCAAAGGCAACTGCTTGATAGTGCCACAAGAGCACGACTGTTTTTATTTTGCTACTGTCTTAGATGTTTGAATTTTGTGGTGCAATTGTTCTAGTGTTCTTTTATTTGTCACCACTGACTGTAAAACAATTCACCCCGGAGATAATAAAGGAACATTGAATCTTGAAGCCATTACAAGCGATGACGAGAGGCTGAAGTGTCAGTTATGTGGAAACGTCTCGTCTGCCCAGAGTATTAAAGCCACCGAGCTCAAAAGATGCTTTGAGATAAAGATAGTGAACAAACCAAGATTTTTTTCTTTGCACAGAATTAGACCTAGATAAGGTGTGTATGTGCTTCAAAAAGGTGTTGACAGTCAGTGAGAGGGCGCTGACAGCGTCCTGGGAGGTGAGCTACATCATTGCTGAGACATTAATTCTAGAAAGAAAAGGTCACAGGGGTCACCAGGAGTTTGTGATGTGAAAATGGGGCCACAGCCCAAATAAGGGTGAAAACCACAGTATGTCAGCTTCACGCGTCACACAGATTATCCAATGACACCAGGCTGCAACTCCAGAAAGTCTCACCAAATGATAGTTTTCTGACAAAAATATGAGGCGATGTGGAAGTGCTGAAATTTGGAAACCACGTCCAAACCAAGCCAAAGAAAACCACTTACACATTTCCACCATGGCCCATGTCAACGATTTTCTTCAAAGCTCCATTTCAGAAACAGACAGTGACGTCATGGAGACTTGGTCCCTATATGACATGGTCTCTGTCTCAAACACTGCATCAATCCAGGCCCAGACTTTTGTTCCCAACTGGCTGCTGCACGACTCCAGCTGAAGAGTGTGAAGAAGACCTCTGTGTGCCCTCAGTGTTTCATCAGCTGGTTCAGGTGATGAAGAAAATATAGGTGAGCTTTAGGAAGGAAATGGTGGACATGAAGATCAGACTAACCAGACCAAAGTGGAGAAAACGGCTTTGGAGCAACAAACGGTGCCAGAGGTCCAGAGAAGGAGCTCAGAACCTGAGAACTGTGGTGTGTATTCTTAAAATTAGACTCTGTGCTTTGTCTATCTTTTTCACTGTTTTGTGACTAACTTTTCAAACTTCTCTTCCAGCAGCTGTGGGGTGTAAGACTTACTGTGAGACTGTTCAGAGGAACAACAGCCCAAACAACCAGCCCCTGCAGCAGCTCTGAAGAGTGGGGCCAGGAACAGACTGAGACTGAGGGGGGTGAGGTTTGAGGAGACCAACATCAGTGACTACATTATAATAATCAAGAAATAAATATTTGAACTATTGAACAGGAATATTTTAAAAGTGTGCTGTTGTTACATCAGGGCAGTTCTGATTATCATACCTGTGTTTACAGCTGCTGATGGAGAGTACCGATGTCACTGCCTAACACGGACGTATGCAGCTGTGACAAAATAAAGCTGATGTCAGATGGTGAGGATGTCACACCTGATACAGAAGCTGGCTGGATCAAAAAGAATCCATCCTTCAGAAGTCAGAAGCTTCCTGGCTTGTGTCCTGTTCTGTAAGGAGAACAGGAAAAAAGGGACCAAAATACTTTACAACACACCATGGAGAGTGTTTTAAGAGCAGTTTGTATGAAAAATACAATTTTCCTTTTCCACTTTGTGTCTGTGCTGTGCTTTGTTCCAAATGTTTCTGTTTTTCAAATAAAGCTCACCTATCTTTAAAAGTTTTCCTCCTATGTATATTCATTTTCTGAATTGATGGACATTGGTTTGCTCATGTCTTGGTAGACAAAGGTAGACTCAGATGTTCAGTCTTACCTTGCTGACAGTTTGTGCTGTCACTTCAGTCTTCATCAGAGCCTCAGGACTTCCTGCTTTGACGCCTCTTTTAAAGACAGCTGAGAGCGAGGAATCCTGACGTGACGTCATTAAAAACAGCTGATTGGACACAGACTCATACAATAAAGTGTTAGCGCCCAATCGTGTCTGTCCTCCACCCCCCCACTGGCGTTGTAGGATGGAGTCCCAGGTGTGGGGGAGCATGTATGCCCCCTCCTCCCTGTTTTCTGCTGTTGTTCCCACGTCTTCTTATGTCAATGGCCTCTTTAATCCACCTTTAGAGTTTGTCTCTGATGTGATGATCTTTCTCCTGTCCCAGTCCATGAGCTGCTTTTCTCCTCTGCAGTGATCTGTTCGAGCCGATTTTTGTTTTCTTCTTCTGCTGTTTGTCTTTGTGTCCTGGTCAACCTTGCAGCTGTCTCCTTCTCACATTCTTCTCTGTTGGTCCAGTTCAACGAGACCAACATCATAACAGACACAAAAAAGAGAAGAGTAAGAGAACCACAGAACGTGCACTCACAGTCTGCCAATATCCAAAATGGGCCATAAACTAAGGAAAACAATGAGCCAGCAGTGTGCAAAGGAAAAGGGACAAGAAAACAAAACCCAAACAACAAGAAAACAACTGTCACAATAGAGAAATATCAACTCTACCACACAGGAGGTGGAGGACAGACACGATTGAGCATCTGAGTCTACCTTTGTCCACCAAGAAGAAACTTTTCCATGATCACGGAGCAAGACAGACTGAACATTATGGAGTTCTTTCCAAAAAGCTGCTACATCCACACCTTCTGTTTTCTACTGAAGCATTTTAGGTTTTATTTACCCTTTTGGAGAAATGATTCAAAACTTCACTCTCACAGAAGCAGAAAAACAGAAAAACAGTTTTCCAGATGTAGAGTTTAGTGAGGTACTACAACCACACCCATTTCACACACACACACACACACACACACACACACACACACACACACACACAGAGGCTGTGAGGGTCGTCCTCTGGCTGCAGTACAACATGGAGGGTGTGGATTGGATAAACCTCTAGTTTAGGTCATAAGGTTTTTGGTCACAGGTCACTGATGGGGGGGGGGGGCATGTGATCCCCCCCAGTGGAGCAGGAAGAAGAACCTCTGCTCTTGGCTAACAGTTAGCCTATTCTCAAATCAAGGTTGAAAAAAGATGAGGTCCTGATGCTTCAGTAGTATCAGCCAGCTCTTTGTTGTGGAGTGGGACTGAGGCTAAGGGAGCCCACCTCTGCAGGTTCAAGAGGCTGAGCTTTTGAAGTCAGCTGCTAGGCCATGCCCACCAATCCAACCCTCAAAATCCATCATTTTTCTCGGTGGGGTTTCTCTGCAGCATGTTCACTGACTCTAGGAGTGCTAAGACAATTTTTTTTATCTTGGAATCTAACGGAGGGAGGTCTCTTTGGCCATCTAGGGTGGTTCTGTGGTTCATTTGAAAGCAGTGACCTCCTTTCTCCAGGTGCTGACAGTGACGTTTGGTTGGGACTCCACACAAGCACACGTTTTTATTCACATATATTGATGTATTTCCTTACCTACAACAGTTTCAAATGTTACTGTGAGACAGGAGGTCATATGGAAATGTGCTGCGCTCTATGAACCACATTCTCAAGACACGATAAGATCAGCTTTGTGTCCGTTAAAGGCCTCAGAATAGCAAACATTCACAGTGGAAAATAATAATGAACAGTGTCTACATTGAGAGAGAGAGAGTAAATGATATATAAGTGGAGTTCCTATTTATTGCTGAGTTACACACTCATGACCACCAGAGTGCACTCTTTCATATACAGAGATGCAGCAGAGGAAGAAACATCAGTCACACACTTGTCTCTGTTCTCTAGGGGTGTATCTACACCTCCTTCACAGTTGTCTAAGGGGCAGGCAGGGGAGTTTGCTGTGAGTGTTAATGTTGAATCACTGTGACGGGCTATGAGTTTTCAGATGTGGACCAAACACATTGTGATGTCTCAGGAACACTGCCGTTCATTCATTGGGTAAATAAGTGGAAATCAATGAATTGCTCAGTAAAGATTGGCCTTTAGGAAATGTAGTTACATGATGATAGATGTGGCAGACAAACTTTGATTGTCTTTGACATTCACAGACAATAAGACATTGGCTCATCAACATCCGTTTTGTTAGACAGGATCAAAATTCATTGAGATGGTTCATGAAAGTTATAGCAATATTTGAATGCTTAGGCCACTCAGATCCCAGTAGTGTTCCCTGGTGTCTATATAATTCTCATGTTAGCTGTTACAGTTCACTTTTGTTTGTTTGTTTGTTTCAAAACGTGCCACAATATTTAAGTTCATTCATGGTGTTTTCCATTACACTTTAATTGCCTTTAGAAAAAGAAGCTATCTTTGAGCCATTGAGACATAGCATTCAACACTTGGGTCAGCACACCAGAAAAAGCACTCTAGGAGATACTGGCACTAACTGTGCTGGTGTGCTGGAATGATCCAGAGAAAAGAAAATGCAGTGTTGCAGGAAGTTTTTTCCAGAGGAGATATATCATGGCTCCCTCTTGTAACGGGCTCCAAATCAGACCTTAGCTCATCCAGCAGCTCAAAAATGGCATTGCTGGGTAGACAATATGACTCTTCTACAAGATTCTCTCTCTCCTTTATCTCCTGTGTCTCCTTCTTGTCACAATGAGCGCAGCCATGTGTGTGTAGCACTGTGCCAGTTTCCAGCTGCCTTTCAAACATTGTAAATATAGAAGCAAAAACTCTGGCAGAAATCAGTTTCAGGTTTGACAAATCTTTATGCTAAATGATCACATTTGCATCACTCCCCCGGTGTTTTGTGTGTTCTGATCGCGTGCATATACTCTGCATATTCATGAAGGTAGACATGCTACATAGATTACACATTCTATTTTCTATAATTAGTCAATCAACTTTGTATGCATCAAGAAGTTTGTATGTGTTTTTTTTCACCTGAACCTTTAGGAGATCAAACCTTGAATGCTCTGTCCAAACTGATCCCAGCTCCTCATATACAGAGGGTCCAAAAGAAAAACCACCGTTATCTCTTATCTGTCTGGGGCAGCAGCCCTTTTTCCTGTGACACACTCTGCTTTGTCTCCATGACTTATGGGGAAGTAGGTGACATTTGTTACAAGGGCACTCCTGTCTGTAAAAGCACTTCTGTGAAGGCTCCTCCTATGTATCCTTGCCCCCCCCCCAAACCACCACCCTTCATGAGTATTTTGATCACCTTACAGACAGATTCAGAAATTTTTACAACACATGAATAAGCAGAGGTTTCAAAATCTGCACACGCTCAGTCTGAACATCCAGCATTGTTACTTTACATCAAGGTCCCCAAACATTTTTCTTTGAGGGCCACATGACTTTTCCTTTCCCTGACAGGGACCAGGGTCTGTCTGTAACAGAAAGTAACGTGTACTGAAGTGACTGCCACTATTCTTGGGAAGTTGGATTTCAACCCAGGAGATTTGATTTTGACTACATATTTGCTATGTTGCTAGATTAGTTTTGGGATATTGTTTATTATGCCTGGTTCTAGATAAATTTATTAATTTGTTGTGCACTTTTGCCCACTCACATACAAGTATTACTCCGCAAGGGAAATATGTAGGCTATTTAAGAGCATTACTACTCCTTTTTTTTTCATACCAATTTTGCATTTTAAGCCTGAAAATTGGGCTTTTTCTTTCCATTGAACAAAACAATACTCATTTGTCCACAGATAAATATCCTGCATTACAAATCATTTTTTCTCCTCCCTAACCTTGTTGCCATACTTTGTGTTGTTGAGGTTTCTAGCTCACTGCTCCTGATCACATGCCACCAACATGCACTTAAAATTGAGAGTCATGTTCTGTGCATGTGTGAAAAATTAGCTGACTAATTAATTTATGAAAAGATAATATTGAAATGAGTAAACAGTAAGTCAACGTTTTATTTAAAAAGTTAGACAGTTATGAGCAGGGCAGGGTGGTGGTGCAGTGGGTGGTGCTGCAGCCTCATGGCAAGAAGGTCCATGTGCATGTGTGGGTTCTCTCCCAGTGCTCAGGCTTCCTCCCACAGACTAAAAACCTTGCCCATACTAGGTTAACTGGTTATTCTAAATTGCCTGTAGGTGTGAGTGTGTGTGTGAATGGTTGTTTGTTTCTGTGTCAGCCATGTGATTGACTGGTGACCAGTCAAGGTGAACCCTGCATCTCGCCCAATGGCAGCTGGCATATGCTCCAGCCACCCGTGACCCTGAACAGGAAAGAGGGTTAAGAAAATGAATGGATGGACTTTTGTGGGCCTATGTTAAAAAAAGGAAATATTATATATTATAAGTTATAGTTTGGGGACCACTGTTTTAAATCCCTGTTTACCATGTAAGGAAGCAGAATACACACTCTGAACTCATTTCCACATCATACACAGGAAACAAGCGTATCATATTGTATTTTTTTGCAGTTCCGTTCTATTCTGTTCTCTTTGTGTGAGCAACAGTTTGTAAACAGTTAGCATGTGAGGAGTTCATCTTCAAACTCCTGTGGCTCTATTTGTTTGAATCAAAGAGGTGAAGGCTCCTAACTCACATCCTTTTTTAACTCATTTTTCTTTCCCTCTTTTCCCAGAATCCTTTGCTCTGACCTCATACTGGCTGCTGATGATGTGTGTTGAAACATCAGGCTGACACTGACTTACCCCCACAACCAGTCCACAATGAACCCCCAGGAGACAGAGCTCGGACAGGAGGTGACAGAGGAGGTTGACACGCCCCCTCGCTATTACCACAACAACCACAACCGGTCCCGTAACCACAGCAACCAGAACAAACGCTACAGACGCAGTGACCCCTCAGCTGCAGGAGGTGCTGGTAGTGGCCAACAACAGCGCCGCCCACAGGAGGATTCAGATTCAGGGCTACAACAAAGACCTTCACCCCCGCAGCCTCCCGGACCCATCCCCAGACCCGCCGTGGCCCGCTACCGCCGACAGGGTGACAGTGAGGCCCGGATCCGAGTCCAGCAGCAGAGGCACAGACAGAGGCAGCAGAGGGAGGCGGAGCGAGCTCAGCAGCAAGAGAAGCAGCTGTACGCCCACGATGACGACCAAGAGCGGGACGACTCTGCGCTGGCTCGCTCGGCCAGCACAGAGAGCGGCTTCCACACCCACACAGACCGCGTCGAGGGCGACGACGGCCTGGCCGTGATGACGCTGGATCCTGAGGGCCAGCTGGAGGCTGAGGACGAGACGGGGAATTACGGGGTCCAGCTCCGACCAGAAGCAGAGGGATACGCTGAGAGTGCTGAGGCTGAGCAGCTGCACCTCCGTCCACATGCTCACTTTCCCCCTCAACCTCCTCCTCGGGACCCCCAGCCTGACATCCAGAACCCCCACAGATCAGAAGACCCTGAAGATATGGTTAATGCTGGTTACTCAAACTATGTCTACACTCAGCCCCTCAGCTCCCCTGGGGGGCAGGATGGCGTTTTGGCCATTCTGAAATCCGACAGTTTAGATGCAGGGCTGGCAGATGAGGCGTATTCTGAGCCATACGACATCTACTCGCTCTCTGAGCACGTTTATGAGGAAATCTGTGACACACCGACCTCTGGTCCCCCAGCTGCACGTGGGCCTGAGTCCCCCCAGCAGAGGAGGGCAGGCTTCCAGCTTTTTGAAGGCCGGGCGGGGAGCAGAGACTACCATCAGCAGGAGGCCGTGGGCTCCCGCCTGCGTCACTATGATGAACGCTCAGACGGAGAGTCTGACAGTCCAGAGAAGGAGGCAGAATTTGCACTCTACCCTCGAGCTGACAGCTACGAAAAGGAAGAGGAGGTGGAGCACACGGTGACTGAAGTCAAAGGTAGTGTGAGCCCCCACAGCCCCCACAGCCCTCAGCATCTAAAGGAAGCAAACCAGTTAGAGGAAGAAGATGAAGGCCAATCTGATACTAACTCACATAAAAACCATGGAGCTGTCAGCCAAGAAAAATCAGGCAGAAAACAGGAAACGAGCCCTTCAGAGGAGGCGGGGTCAGTGAGGAACAGTCAGGAAAAGAGAGACGCCATCTCTCTCGCCATTAAGGACATCAAAGAGGCCATCGAGGAGGTGAAGACCAGGGCTGTCAGGTCTCCGTACACGCCTGATGAACCAAAAGAACCCATCTGGGTAATGAGGCAGGACCTGAGCCCCACAGCAGAGTGTGACCTTCAGCAAACAGCAGGGGGCAGTGTGAGTATGGCAGCTCTCATTGTGATGGTGACATTAAAGCTGTGTCCGTGTAAAGATCATGTGTTAAATAATCCAACCCCCCAAAACCACCACACAGCATGGAAACAGAACAATCAGTCAAGCCATCCATCAAGGAATAAACTAATTTAAACACAAATGAGCAAACAAGTTAATGAGCCCACCAACCAGTCAGTCAAATAGTCATTGATTGAATCAACATTTATGCAAGAAAAAAAGGTGTAACTCAGTCAAGTGAATATTGGCTCAATTGATCAACCAGTCATTCAAAAAACCCTGGTTGTGATTTGGTGCTTTATATGTTGTATGCTTGGGCACAGTAACAGGGAAAAGAATAGTTTTTTATCATAACTTCTATCCTGATCCGTCAATTCAGAAACACAAGCTCACCAGACTGTCGTACATCCCATTCCTTACTCTCTCAAACATCTGTCAGCGCTGTGCTTCACTCACTAACCTTACAGTACTCTGCAGACTCACACTGTAAATACTAAAGCTGGTTGAACTATTAGCTACTTAGCTACACCACAGCTGTTGCCCCTCATACAGTGACATAGATGGTGATGATGTCAGAGACAGTGATGAAGAAGATGATGGTGACAGCCTGTAGCTACTCCTCAGCTGCTCTGTATTGTGTAGTTTTTGGGTGATTATAATATCTTTTCCTCTCTTTTTGGTTTATTACCCACTCTGACCTCAGACTCTAATCTAAACTCAGGCTGTGCAGCTGGGCTCCTTCTCTCACAGCAGTCCTCCTTCCCTTCTCTTCTCTCCTGATGATTTATTGATGGGGCTGAGTCAGGTAGACTGGTAGAGGGTGACACAGGTTCAATAATTCAGTCAGGATCAGATAACAGGAGACAATAGCTGTTTCCATCTTTTTAGGCGCTAAAGAAACAACAACACTCATCCTCTGCTGTTGATATCACCGAGTATCACTCTATTTATCAAACAATACTTATGTTACTTACTTACAATACTTATTTTCAATGAATGATTTCACAAAGCTCTTTGCAACAGAGCAGGTATAGACTGTTTTTTTTTAATAAGCAGAGAGCAAACATGGAGATCAGAGAAGAGTCTGATCTACACCCACCATGAGTACAGAGTTTTGCAGCTTTTAGCAAGTTACACTGGAGAGGAACAACTTCTCTTTAACAGGCAGAAACCTCAGACTGAACCAGACTCATGTTAGACAGACATCTGAGAGAGAGAGAGGCAGTCAGAAATAACCATAACAACAGCCCCCCTCCCCTTTGGCACATTGAGACTCATAGGTTCACAAAACTGACTGTGGGAATGTATGAAGTACTGACAGGACCTTTATTTTTGAGCAGAAATACTGACCTAAGGCCTCTAGCAGTACAAAACAACTCTCAGCATGTTCAATGATGGTGATGATGTTAATGATGGTGATGATGATGGTGCTGATGATGATGACAATGGATGGCGATATTGACAGTGATGACAGTGATAGTGATAATGATGGTATTGATGGTGATGATGAAATGATGGTGATAGTGATGATGATAATGATGATGATGATGATGATGATGGTGATGATGATGATGGTGATGATGATGATGATGATGATGATGTTGATGATGATGATCATGGTGATGATGATGGTGATGATGATGATGATGATGATGATGATGTTGATGATGATGATCATGGTGATGATGATGATGATGATGATGATGATGGTGATGATGGTGATGATGATGATGATGAAGATGATGATGATGATGATGATGATGAAGATGATGATGATGTTGATGATGATGATGATGATGCATATAAGAGTGTTATTCGTCATAGCAGCTATTGTCTGGCAGGTCTACAGCAACTATCTAATGATGTGTTTGCACAAAGAGGAGAAGTGTGAGTTGAGTTTTGGTGTGGGAAGTCAACTCTGATCTTGTTCTTCTTTCATCAGGATTCTGAAGTTGTGTCATTATGTTCTTAAAAGAGTAAACACAGTTGATTTTGTTTATAAATGTCTTCACGCAACCAATAACCATGAGCGAGCAAAATGTTTTTATCATTCATATTCTCTGAAAAACGTCCAAGACATCATAACTTTAGCTCGAGTCTGTAAACTTATGAGCCCAACCATATGTAAGGTGTGTCTTCAGAAAGATATGTGAGGTGTGTCTTCAGGAGGCTAGCTGGAGGAAAGATATGTGAGGTGTGTCTTCAGGAGGCTAGCTGGAGGAAAGATGTGTGAGGTGTGTCCTCAGGAGGCTTGCTAGAAAAAGCACATTAGATGTTTTCGTATGATGCAGGTCAGAGAAAGCATATGTACAATTAAAGAACTGGTCCTACGGTAGCCACAGAGGATTGTTTTTGTTCACACGGACGGACAGATTGATCTGGCTGATAGGATGCTGTGATGATTACAAGCACAAAATATAATGTGTAACAATAAGATAATATCAATGTTTTCACACAACATAAAACATAAAACAAGAATCTTCTTAAGATCATTAATGTGTTTACTCTCTGAGAACAGGTCTGTGTTTGATGCTGTTTACAGACTGAATGTTCACACTTCACACAGATATAAACATGATTTGTTTACATTGTAACGTCTAAAGTACAGTTTCCATTCAAGAGTTCGTATAGTGACGGCTTTCATGTCCTTATATAGAGACTTTTTCACATGCTGTCAACATAATGTGCTCACATCCAGAGTGAATGCACACATGAGGAGAGTGATGGAGGCAGAGAGGGGAGCAGCTGCAGCCTGTTGTTCTGAGGGTGGATGTGACACCTGAGGATACCTGCTGTTAACTGAGCTGTGTCAGGGCTGTGTCAGGGCCCTACATAAGCACGGGCTCTTTCTCTGGGAGTCAGTGTAGCTGCTGCTTCTGTAGAGTGTCAACTGACCTTAGTCCTCCAAAGGATGGAGAACTTCTGGATGTATCAGTTAGAGAAGATGGAGGAGGAAGAGAGCACAGAGGAGGTGCAGCGAGAAGCAGAGACGGAGGTGTGTGTTCTTGTAGAAATATGAGGGTGTAAAGAGATGTGTTAGTTTGTTTAGTAGAATTATTATTATTATTGTTGTTATTATTATTGTTATTATTATTATCATCATTATTATTATTATTATAACCAAACAAATTAATTTGTTTACAAACTTGTCCTCTTGGATGATTCATTTGTCCATTAAAATGCACGGAAAAAAAAAAAAATTGATAATGACACATTGTTATTCATCATCATCATCATTAATGGTCGTTGTTGCAACAATCCCAAATAACTGCTCAGAAACTTCCCCAAAGGAACCTTTTAGATCTTGCACAATCCAGGGGGGTATTGCACAAAACCAGGATAAAGCATTAACCCTGGAAATATTGGTTCTCCTGAATAAATTTAGCCTCTAGTCGGTTGCACAAAAGCAGGACCAGTTTATCCTGGACAAGTTACCATGGTAACTTATTCTCTGCAGCTAGCCTGCTCCAGACCATATAAAATAGCATATAAAAAAGGCAAAAAACTTGAGCACAAAAAGTAAAAAGACGGACAGTTTATTTGGAATCATTTCTTTATTAATACAACACCAACACTGGAACTTATTATTATATACATATTTTTTAAAAGGACCTATTCAAAAAGCCCAAAACAATATGGATGTGAAAAAATTACCCACTAAATGAGGAACAGGAGGAAAAATGAAAACAGAAAAAAAAATATTATATCACTATTTAAACATGTGGACTACTGACAGACTACAACTGACAGAAGAACATTTTGCCATGACTGTCTCCTAAAACCAGAAGAAAAAAAGGGTTGACTCAAATGTCAACTAAAGGGTTCAACAGTGTTTCAACTTAATGTGGACTAAATAAGCAGCAGATCTCCACAAACATGACACCGTAAGTCCTCTGGAGTTCAGTAACTCCTAAGATACTGCAACTTTCAGGAGCAGGTACTGAGTCTGTCATATCCCAACGATCCACACCTGGCTTTACACATCTTTTTATCCTGGCTCAGCAAACATGCAACCGATAAATCCAAGAAAGAGGAGACAAGGCTTAGTCAAGCCCCAACTTTAAACTTATCCTGGATGTCTTTATCCTACTTTTGTGCAATACCCCTCAGAAGTATGCCAAGCTCTGTCACCAAACTACTGCAGAGGTGTAATGTGTGTAACATCAGCAGGTGACACTCACACAGAGTAGTTTCCATTACACCTGCACAGGTTAACAAATCATTACCGGCCGTTTTGTTTTCAAACAAAGCCTGAAGAACCAGATAAAGTCCTGTTGGATCAGAAATCTGCTGGGAAACCTGATAGATGTCCCTCAAATGTAGCAGTGGCATGCATTCTCCATCCTGCCTTAGCATCGATGAGCTGTACGTGCCTGACTCCAGGCTGCCTTCCATTTTTAAATGAACTGTGAGATTTGTCTTGTCACAGTTATGAAATTGTTGGTAAGCACTGTGAAAAGCAGAAACACAATAAGGTATGGGAGTCTGAATGATATACACATATCAAAGTGTGGATTATGGTACGAGAGCTCATGAAAGTAGTAGAAGAGTCACTTAGATCTGTTCTCTTCTTTCAGAGTCATAGTTTTTCATAGTTTTAACCAAACTCCTGTATGTTAACAGCGAACAGGAAGTACTGCTTCAGTTCAGACGTTGGATTGCAGTGTGTAAAGTAGGCCTGCACAACCTACACCGCCTGGCCCAAAAACAAAAGTTGCCACCAAAAAAAGGTCACACTCTCATATTTTGTTGGACAGTCTTTTGTTAGTTTAGATAATCTTAGATAAGCAACCCCAGATCAGAGCACTGCCCCCACAGGCTTGTACAGTAGGCACCAGGCATGATGGGTAAGGCATCACTTCACCTGCCTCTCTTCTTACCCTGATGCGCCCATCACTCTGGAACAGGGTAAATCTGGACTCATCAGACCACATGACTTTCTTTTATTCCTCCAGAGTCCAATCTTTATGCTCCCTGACAAACTGAAGCCTTTTCCTCCAGTTAGCTTTTGTGATAAGTGGTTTTCTTAAAGCTTCACAGCTGTTCAATCACGATCCCTTGAGTTCCTTTTGCATTGTGTGTGTGTGTGGAAATGCTCTTACTTTCACTATTTAACATACTCCTGAGTTTTCTTCCATTTGATTTGGCCAAACCTTTAAGTGATCATTCAAGATTGTTTTCTGACCACATTTCTTCCTGGAAGACGATGGTACTACACCATCCTTCCAGTTCTTAATAAAGCGTTGGACAATTTATTTTTACCCAATTTTAGTCGTTTCTGCATCAATCTCCTTAGATGTTTTCTCTGCTTGATTCATGTCAGTGATTTGACTGTTTTAAACAGACTAACAGTCATGGACGGAAGCATTGACACCCCTGGAATATTTTCCAGAAAATACACCATTTCTCCCTCAAATTGTTGCAACTACAAATGTCTTTGGTATGAATGTGTTTATTTCCTTGAAGTGCATTGGGAATACACAAAAAATGGAAGAAAAAAGGCTAAATTGACAGAATTCTACACAAAATGTAACTTTAATGTTCAAGCAAACTATTGTTTGAAGCTTGCTGATCTTCCTGCAGAAATCATCCTTTTCCTCTTTCCAAGGTGGACCATGGAAAGAATACATATTCTGTAATATTATTTGGTTGTGGAGGAAAACTTACATGATGGAACTTCTGTGCAGGAGTTAAAAGTCTGACCTAGTGTCAGAGAAATCACTGTCAGGAAATATTATAGATCAATAATAATTAACAGATTTCAACATGATTAAGACTCTTTGTGAACACAAATAGGGTTCAGATTGGGACAGAGGGCATTAGGTGAGTCTGTTATCAACATTTCAGAGAGAGTCAGGGAGAATACAGCTTGACATGGTGAAGAAAGAATCTCTATTCCAAATTCTATTGGATGAATCATCTATTCATTCTATTGGCATCCTCAATCCCTTGGATATCTTTTTATATCCCTTCCCTGTTTTATACAGTTGGATTACCTTTTCCTGCAGATCCTTTGACAATTCTTTTTCTTTCCCCATGACTCAGAATCCAGAAATGTCAGTGCAGCACTTGATGAAAGATGCATGTGTCTGTCAGGAGCTCAGAAACTCACTGAGCTTTTATACACACACACTGATTAAAGCTAAAAGATCACAGGTGAGGATGGTTACCTTTAGGAGACATTCAAACACATTTGTGTTAACTTGTGTTCATGTTATCAGGACAAAACCACCAGAGTGTGTAAACTTTTGAACTGGGTCATTTTTGAAGTTTTTGTTGTCATTATGATTTGAAAAGAGTTAACACATTTGTTTCAGTAAATGTCTTCACCCAACTACAAACAATGAGTGACAGAAAGAATTTTGTGTTTTCATTCATATTCTCTAAAAAATAGTTAAGAAATCAGAAATAACCTGGCAGAATGTATTTCAACTTTTGAGCACAACTGTTACTCAGCTGCTTCAAAAACTTCTGACGAGAAATAAAAACTTGTTTCAACTGAGAAATGACTTCAATGAGATATTCAAGATGAAGGAGCTCCTGACCTCTGATTGGTGGACTCACTGTCTGTCTCCTTCTTCTTCTTCTCCTTCTTCTTCTTCTCCTTCTTCTTCTTCTTCTTCTTCTTCTTCTGCAGTCGCCCTGTTCTGGCTCTCCATCTCCACCAGGTGCAGAGTCGTCCAGCCTCCACCTGCTGCAGGACCACACCTTTGACTCCTCCCCCTCCGGCAAAGAGGTCAGAGTTTCAGAAAACAGACACTGTGATTGAGATATGAAGCAAATCAAACACACTTAACTCCTTGAAAAAAGTTTTTTTTTAATTTAATTTAATTTTTTAATTTTTTACTAATAGCAAAATTCACTTTCACTTTTCAGTAAAAACAGTGATTAAAAAGTTTTTGTTGATATTTTTTCTTCTTTTTTGACAATTTTCAGAATGCATGTCTGTGCACTGTGGCTCGTAAAGAAGGAATGTAATACTTTCTGCCTCTTCTCATGAAATGAAAGAGACCATGTGATTTAAAGTGTGTTTATCTCCTCAAAGCTTCAGTGATTCTTCTCTTACAAACATCAGTGTGAGCATTAACAATAATAGTCAATCACAGTCATGTCATGTGAGGGAAAGAAAAGACTTTATCCAAACTTTACTGGCAACAGTGAACACATCTGTTATATTCATTTATTACAACAAAAAACAATAATTATCATGACTATGTTTTCAGATTAGGCTTCATCTCTCTCCCAGTCTTCATCGTGCTGTTTTAATAATTTGGGGTGTTCTTATAATCCTAAGTAATTCAAAAATGTAAAAAAAACATGAACTATGTAAAACATAGATGTTTTCCAGAGGTTATCTGTCAATTTGCAGAACTGATTTTTACAATTAGAGCAAACTTTTAAAAAAAAGAAAAAATGTTCTCAGTTAAAACTAACTGCATAGAAAATTATACTTGAATTTCAGAACTACACATTTAATTTATGAGAATGTATTATACTTATAAAAACAACTATCTTATTGAAAATTCATAATTAAGAATGAAAAACAATTGATGCATTAAAAAAAAGGATTTGAGTCACAAAGATTTTATTTTACAGATTAAGCTACAGAGTGTTAATTGTTTTTTTATTTACATCTGAGAAATCAACTCAGTCCATTCTGATTTGATAAAAAGGATTTTATGTCATAAAGATGAAACTTATTTTACAATAAGAAGTTTAAACAAAAAGCCCTTGCTTTGAAAACACAGAGTATTTCTTTCATTTTATTTCTTAAAGCAAATTTAGTTTGTTCTACATTGATAATGTTTTTTTTTTCTTTTTCTACAAATTTGTTTAATGCAAACAGGTTTTTTTATGGAATAGACTTGAACTATTTTTTTTCCTTCTGTGTTCTAAACCAGACACTGATTTAAGATGAAAAACATGGATTCAGAGAATTATTGAAAAATATTTACCCTCTTTGTTTGATGTTTTTCAGTCCAGGAGGAGTCTGGCATCATTCCCCACATATGTGGAAGGTGAGCACGCCCTCTGTTGGTTTGGAGGAATAAAAACAAATTTAAGAAACTCATGTGTCCTTTTAGTTCTTATAAGTCACACTTGTCTTGTTCTCGTCTACAGACACCTACCAAAAGAGGTGAGTCTGTCACATAGTACATACTTTTACTCGAATGTTGTTGTGTGTGTGTGTCTGTGTGTGTCTGTGTGTCTGTGTTTGTGTGTCTGTGTGTCTGTGTGTGTGTGACACACACACAGACACACACAGACACACAGACAAAGACACACACACACACACACACACACGCACACAGACACACACACACACAGACTCACACACACAGACAAAGACACACACACACAGACACACACACAGACACACACACACAGACAAAGACACACACACAGACACACACACAGACAGACACACACACACATACACACAGACACACACCCACACACACACACACACATACACACACACACGCACACACACAAACACACACACAGACACACACAGACACACACACACATACACACA
>RPOG01001139.1:20034-64393 GCA_008086565.1 Thalassoma bifasciatum
CCTGGACCATGTGACCCTGAGGACCTCATCGATGGGATCATCTTTGCTGCCAACTACCTCGGCTCAACCCAGCTGCTGTCAGACAAAACCCCGTCCAAGAACATCCGCATGATGCAGGCGCAGGAAGCTGTCAGCAAAATTAAGGTTGGGTTGTTGTCTTTCTTCAAACAGATACTATGAAAATGAGTTCTTGGATCATTTTCCCATGCTCCTCTAGCTCTCTATCACCTTCTCAGCACCACTCTGGCTTTTGATTAAATCAAACAGTTGAAGTCTTTTTTCCACCAATTACTGGCATGTTTGGAGGTGTTTCACTTCAATAACTGACTGTAGTTACAATCAACTGTACCATTCATAGAAAACAATGCTTTTCTACAAGATACAGAACACATGTGTAAGACAGAAAGCATCATCACAGGGGTCTTATAGGCTCATATTAACCTGCATGTCAAATAAAGAGCCTGTTCTTGAATGTGTCTCATGAAATCATGTGCTTGGTCTTTTCCTCATTTCTCTATCTGTCTGATGTTCCTGCAGACGGCTCAGAAGGTGGCCCAGAACAAGAAGAAGGTGAAGTACCTTTCCATGTACACTCCTGATCAAAATCTTAAGAGCAATTTAAAAATTGCATGAATTTGGATTTTGTACTGTTGGATCTTAAGAAGGTTCGAAGTGGAGCTTCAAAATGACCAAAAGTTGTGAGCAGGCAAGTTATTGAAAACAACAATTTAACTAAAGTAGTCTGTTCATCAGCTGATCAAAGATTAAGACCACAGCCTTTAAAAGTCCATGTCATTTCCTGTCACATAATCAGACTGTGAAAGGCCTCGTTAATGAAGCTCAACAATCTCACTGTCTCTGAAGGTGGTGAGATTGTTGAGCTGCATAAATGAGGCCTCTCACAACATGTCATCACTGCTGAGGTTGGACGCAGTAAAACAGACATTTTGAATTTCTTCAAAGATCCTCAGGGTTATAGAACAAAAAAAAAAGTGGTAGACCCAAAAAAATCAGTGCTGGGCTGGAGGATCAGAATTGCTGTTTTGTCAAGACACAGGACGATCCTGGTTACAGTCATGACTGAACGTGGCCTCCAGCTGAGTGAATGCTGGCACATCCGGCTGCTGCTGCCTGCTGTTAAGTTTTCCCTCGTTTTTGTCAGTTATCCAGGAACTTTGAGCTACAAAGATCAACTTCGGTGTGGCTTTAACACTCGCTGCTTACCTGGTGATTTCCGTTTGTGCTGCCACCGTTCCTTGACCCGTAACAGCTGACTCCTCTGCCTACCGGCTTGGCTCACCATTCGGAACCGGCATCTTCTCTTCTTCCTCGCCGGGGATACAGCCAAGCCAAGGTGGGTCGTGGCAAGGCGTCCACCACAGCAACTCAAATGAACTACCTCCTGTTGATCATCCACTCTGAGTCCTCACAGACACACCCGCTGGTCTGTTGACCACGGTGTGTTAGCCAGCCTGGCTACGTCGGCTAACACACCCCTCAGTGTCAACAGCACCAGCGTCAGCTTCGGTCTCCTTAACATCTGCTCCCCCACGGGCAAAGGACACCTCATCCTGGATATCCTCACTGATCGTAAGCTTGACTTTCTCTGCCTCAATGAAGCATGGCAACAACCTGGTGATTTCTCCCAGCTGAACGACTCCACTCCACCGGGGTTTGTTTACATCTCTAAATCACATGGCTCTGGTCGCGGGGGGTGGTCTTGCACTAGTACATTCATCCGTTTACCATCCGTTAACCTCCCCCAAGCATCACAGTGACCTCTTAAATGACTTTTCCACCCTCCTCACTCACCTTTCCACTCTATCACCCAACGTCATCCTGCTGGGAACCTTCCCCTCACTCAGGACTTTTCCTCATCCCTGGACAGTTTTGGCTTCCTGCAGTTTTCGGAATTTCCCACTCACAATAAAGGTCACACCCTGGACTTAACCTGTTGTTCCGGTCTCACCCCCTCCAACCTATCTGCCTATGAACTTCATTTTACGGATCATTTCCTCATTTCTTTTAATGCCCCCCCCTCTGTCTCTCCATCCTCAAACCACCCCTTATCATCTCCTTCTGTAACATCAAGAATATTAACATGGACTCCCTCTCCTCCTGCATCGCCTCCCTGACCCTGGACTTTTCTTCTCCCACTGATGATCTGGTCTCCCTCCACAACAACTGCCTCACATCCATCCTCAACCAACTCGCCCTTTTAAAATCCCGCCTCCATGGGGGGGCATTGTCTTTTTCACCCGGTCCGCCCCCTTGTTCACCTCATTCTCCACTCCTTGAAATCCACAAATCAGCAGCTTGAAAGACTTTGCAGGAAATCTGGACTCACTGTTCACATGGACATGTACACAGCTCAGTTATTACTGTATGAGGTATGACTGTATGCTACTCTGGACTCATCTACTCTAACACTGGCAATCTCAAGACCCTCTTTTCTCTTTTCAACTCCATCATTCAACCCTCTGACTCCCTCCCCCCTCACATGTATTCCTCAACAAAATACATCATCACCTGAGCTCCTCTACTTCACCTGTCCCCTCCTCTGAATTCCTCTCACCCTGTCTCCCACTCTCCTCTTTCAACCTCCTTCACTCATCAGCCATAGCAGACCTCATCAATGAATCCAAACCTTCTTCCTGCCAGCTTGACCTCCCTCTCCACAATCCTTTTCAAATCTTGTCTTTCCTCTCTCCTCCCCCTCATTACAGCCATCATCCACTCCTCCCTGCCCTCTGAAATTGTTCCGTCAAATCTACTGCCGTCACTATTTACATTAAATTGTTGTTTTCAACTTTTGGTCTCTTGTTCCCTTTTCTTCTTTTAGTGTTTTGAAGCTGTACTTTGAACCTTCTGAAGATCCAACAGTGCAAAATGTAAATGATTTCAATGTTTTAACTGGTCTTAAGATTTTCATCAGAAGTATATTTACCTTAAGCTACACTGCCCTGTGTGTGTGTGCATGTAAGTGTGTGTCTGTGTGTGTGTGTGTGTGTGTGCGTGAACTATCAGAAGAGAAATGAACATGAAAAAATAGCAATGAAGAGAGAGACACTTCAACCAGAAAACCTTATAAACAAGGACAAAAATGCTCCGTCTGGTCTTTTGTGCTCCATTTAAGAACTGTAATCTGGTCTTGTGTGCTTTAATGTGTTTGTTTAACTCTCACATTTTCACATCCTGATAAAAATATTGATTTGAAGAGGTCAGCTGTGTGAGTGTTCTACTGAATGTACAGTTTACGCTCCGTACAAGCAGCCTGTGTAGAGTCTGGATGGAATTTTGTACGACGTCATTATGGTGTGTGCCCACCAAAAGTGATGAACATTTGTTGCACGTCAATATTACATACGAAGTCAATCTAAACCCACAAGTTGACACTCCATTGAGCGGCGTGGAGCGTCAAGCGTCAAGTGATTACAGCGAAAAATCACTCGACGCTCGAGTTGAAACAATTGAACTTTTCCAGCAAGCGAGCGTTTTGACGTGCTGGGACAGCTAATCAGCGTGGAGATCGTCACTGACGTAGAGTATTCTGGTCGGTGTCTTGCTAATTTGACAAACTGCTAAGCTGAGACAGATGGACGGGTGCTCCGCAGCTGGAATGGAGCTCCTGTAGTTGGTATCCAGGCGGGAGATCCTGGCACCAACCCTGGATAGCAGCTCTTCAAACTGGAAGACAGTCAGCCTGAAGTACCACTGGAACCTGCCGTCGTCCAGACGCAGCTCCTGCAAGAGACGGTGGAACTCACCGAGCTCACACCGCCTCCTTAGGGTAGCATGCACCCAGTACCGATGTCGGCGCCGAGCCCACAGATTACTTCTCCACAGCAGGTACAGAGCATTCACTGTATCGTACAGAGCAGTGATGGTGGTAATCGGAGCCATGTTCCACGATGAAATGATGAAAATGTCGGAATGGTCTTGTAACGATGCCGCGGCGAGCGTTGAGCGTCAAGCGAATTTGACATATTTGTACCAGCGTCTAAACTCGAGCATCTTGAGCGACGCGATTTTACTTGTTGTGCGAGTACACTCGCTTTAGATGCTTTTGGTGGGTACGTGGCATTAGAAAGACTTTGGTTTGGTTTAGAAAATGTGTGTCTGTCCTGTACCTTAGACTTGAGGTGGGGGGTGTTTGATGTTAAGGCAGAGGACATGTGTGGAGTAGAGAGTGGGGGCTAACCTAGAGCAGAGGCTTTAGGCTGGGACTCAAACTTGTGACTGCTGCATTTGGACTGAAGGCCTTTGACCAGAGCAGTCTGCTCCTCTGGAGACTGCTGCCCAGTTCAGTCCAGGTCTGAGGCTGAACCTCAGCTCAACTGATTCCTGACACTGTCATCTGCTTCTTTTATGTGTGTGTGTGTGTGTGTGTGTACTTTTCTAGACCCTTGAAGGTGAGCCTCAGCCAATGGCAGAAGTGGATCTATTCATTTCCACACAGAGAATCAAAGTGCTGAACGCAGACTCACAGGTAACACACACCCTTTGAGATGTCACAAACACACACAAATGTGCACATTTTTAAATTTTACATCTTTTAACTTGATCTGGAATTTGGCCGCAGCTTTTGATCCTATTTGATTCAGTCTGATCTGGTTTTATCTGGTTTTATCTGGTCTGGTCTGGTCTGGTCTGATCTGATCCAGTCTAATCTGATCTGACCAGGTCTGATCTGGTCTAATCTGATCTGATCTGGTCTGATCTGGTCTGGTCTGGTCTGGTCTGATCTGGTCTGATCTGATCAGGTCTGGTCTGATCTGGTCTGATCAGGTCTGATCAGGTCTGATCTTGTCTGATCAGGTCTAATCTGATCTGGTCTGGTCTGATCTGGTCTGGTCTGGTCTGATCTGGTCTGGTCTGGTCTGATCTTGTCTGATCTTGTCTGATCTGGTCTGATCTTGTCTGATCAGGTCTGATCTGATCTGGTTGGAATTTGCTTGATCTTGCTGATGTGCTTCTGTGTAAACAAGGAGACCATGATGGATCATCCTCTGAGGACCATCTCTTACATCGCTGACATTGGTAACGTGGTGGTTCTGATGGCCCGTCGCAGGATGCCCCGCCCAGACTCTCAGGAGAGCCTGGAGGCCTCAGTGCCGAGTCAGGAGAGCAAGAGGCAGTACAAGATGATCTGTCATGTATTTGAGTCTGAAGATGTAAGTCCAACGCTGACATTTGAATGTTATCAGATGACATATACACTGCTGATCAAAATCTTGAAGGGACAGTGAGAACTTTCTTAGTGATTCTGAAATAGTGATTCTGAAATAGTCTCATCCACAACTTAAATGAGATTATCAGCACCAAAATAGGTAATTTCTTAATCTTAGCTTTCCAATCAGGGCAGACTGGACCTGATTGACTAAAAGCAAATTTCTATACAACAGGCTGACAAAGTTTAGCAGTGAGAAGCAAGATCTGTTTTTCTCTGCTAAACACTATGTTCTGTGATTTATTTTGGAGTAATGGTGGAACCACTAGCTAGACTGTCAGAAAGATAAACAGGAGAGCGATAGAGCACAGGCTAAAGGCTAAAACGTGAGCTATAGTCTTAAACACAAGCTTAAGGCTTAAACACGAGCAAGAGGCTAAAATGTGGTTAAGCTTTTTATGCTAATGTTGCTTCCTGTCCACATGCAGCAGTTATTCTGCAGTGATCTGTGCAAACCTGAGAGTCTATCAACAAAATGAAGAGCCAGGTTACGTTTGCTCTGCGTGGTGAGGTTGGAGTTGGTAGATGAGCACTGGTAGGACACAACCAGGATTCACTAACGTTACAGACACGTCTCAGAGCACCGGGCTGTGAGGAGCTAAGCTAAATGTAGCTGGGCACTAAACTGTGCTACAAACTTACAAAGTTAGCTTGTTGTCAGGTATCAGACAACAGCCTTACGTAACTGCTGATAAATACATTACCTCGTTACATTGCCTCCGCTGAAAAGTTGTTTTGAGAAAAGAAAAGTCAAGAAAAGTCAAAAAGAAGATCTGCTCTCCATTCACTTTTCAAAACAAGTGCGACACGAATCATGTCATCAACAGTTTGCATTCGTCCTCCACTTGAAATAACCACAGCGATCCACTTCAGTACTATTCTCCTCAGTCTCTTCAGAACCAGTTGAAAAATCACACTTTACATTTTATAGTGTTGGATCCTGGTTCCAAGTAGAGTTTCAAATGCACAAAGAAGAAATCGGATTCAGAAGAAAAAAAAAATGAGCTGGGTGATGTCCATTTACGTGAGTCTTCCTCACAGTGGAGAAAGCGACAGGGAGTCGGGCAGTTGGCTCGCTTTGGTCGTGACTTGTGCCAATGAAACTTGGTTCACTTCTCACCATGACTGATGTGTTGGAGTGAGAGAGACTTAGTTCACAGAGGCACAGATGCAGATCCAGAGGACAGGCGGGAAAGCAGAGGCCGGGTGCGGCTCACTCAGTGAAGTTGCCGTGGAGATGTTGGTAGATCAGAGTTTTGGATGGAAGAGAGTTAAGAAATACGGACGACTCTGCTTTTATGGGTCTTCACCCACAAGTCAGTTCACTCCTCCTGGGGTCAAATGTCCTCCTTCATCCTCTGCCAGAGTTTGATGAACCCAGAAATCCTTAACTTGGTCTAACTTTTACTGGGTTAATTACACATACATGATTTAACCATACTTATAACCTACAGGCCCTCTGCCTCTGAAAAAGACCAAACATTAAGTAAGTTTCGTGTAAAGGAATATTCAGTTTACATGGCACTGGAGTCCCAACACATCATCCATGGCCGACATTATTGTAGGTGTTCACAGGTTTACATGTCTTCAGGTATCTGTGTATTTGGGGCATTTTTCCATCGTGTTACACTCGGGGACAGAAGGAGATCCTTGATACAGTCCACCAGCAGAATTTTCAGGACACCAAAGGTGTCTGGTTTTTCACCAAAGTTGCTCTCCACCCCCACCCTGAGAGGTGGGGGGCTCCATATAGCTGTATTTCCTTGGATTCTGAAAGACTGAGACCTGAAAGTAAACAACAGTCCTGGTTGTTTTACAACAGGGTCCCCAGCTTTTTTAGTCCAGAGCTGAGGGCCGAAAAGCTTAGTTGAGGATGAGATGCATCCATTTCCTGTCTCAGCAGACATCAAACACGCTTTTTACTCTTGGTTCTCTGTGAGGTCCTAAACCTGGGTCAGGAAGCTGCAGATTTCTGATTCAGGCCCAGGGAACCACGCTACACTGTTTATAGATATGTTGGCGGTATGTAAATTTATCCATCCATCCATTTTCTTAACTGTCTATCCTATTCAGGGTCACGGGTGGCTGGAGCCTATCCCAGCTGTCATTGGGTGAGAGGCAGGGTGCAACCTGGACTGGTCACCAGTTAATTGCAGGGCTATGTAAATTTATTTTCTGTCAATTTTGAAGTCTTTAAACTTTAAGTATATTCAATACGTAGTCAATAGTCAAAAGTGAAATGAAATCTTTTCCTTGGTCACTTTCACGAACAAAGCTTTTATGTGGCAGATTGACTTTTGTACACATATCAGGTCAACAGTTCTCACACGTCTCTGTGCTCCAGATGCTCCACCACCTAACTACTTATTCTGATGAATTTATGATTTCCCCTTCCTGTCCCCTCAGGCCCAGCTGATCGCTCAGTCCATTGGACAGGCCTTCAGCGTAGCCTATCAGGAGTTCCTCCGAGCTAACGGGATCAACCCTGAGGACCTGAGCCAGAAAGAGTACAGTGACCTTCTGAACACGCAGGACATGTACAACGATGACCTCATCCACTTCTCTAAGTCAGAGAACTGCAAAGATGTGGGTTTACATCACTTACTATGGCACGCCTTTTTGATGTTAAGACAGTCTGGCTGACTGTTGTTCATATCTTAATGCAGAGAAAAATTCATTAAGGGAATCTGTAAAGACATTTTTGCACATTACAAACATATTCTACATGTGGAAATAACATTTCATGTACACGAAGAAACTTCTTTGAAGATATCTTTGATTGAATTACAAACATCAGTAATCAGTTTTTTCATTAGAAAAAACACATTTTTAATTGTCTTCAATCGAATTTCCACATTGAAAAGAGATTGTTTTTAGTGAAAATGTAATTTTCTATTTCAGGTATGGACAATTGCAGTTTCACATATGTAGGTGTGACGAGCCATCACATTTAAAGTGTACTATACCACTGGTTGGCTTTTAGATAGTTCATGAATATTCAATACACTCTAAAGAGGTTTGAAAATGAACTGCTATTGGCAGCGAGGACCACAGATGGCAGTGCCATCACAAGAAGGTGACGCTCAGAGAGCTGAACACAGGGAGCGTCCAATCAGATGCAAGTGATGACCATCTGATCATCATGGGGCGCAGTCTTTCTGTCTGTCAGTCTGTCAGTCTGTCTGTCTGTCTGTCTGTCTGTCTGTCTGTCTGTCTGTTTCTGTATCAATCAATCAATCAATCAATCAATCAATCAATCTTTATTTACATAGCGCCAAATCATAACAAACGTTATCTCAAGACACTTTACAAAACATTAGCAGGTTGATACCTGTTAATGTTAGGGTATTTAGTTATTTTATTAACAGAGACCAAACATCAAGACAGGATAAGGAATCTTATCTCATCTTGATCCACCATGAGTGTATCTGTATGTGCAGAAGTAGAGTGGAGGATTTAACACAGCCTCACCTATGACAAGTTGTTGTAACAGCTGGACTGTGTGTGCTGCATTTATCTGTAATTCGGTCTTGCCAGGTGGAAAAGAACATTTCAGGTATCTATGAAGGTAAATTGGGTGCAAAATAAATTTGAGGTCACATCGAATGACCATTAATTTGAACATATGTAACTAGAAATTTGCAGTCAAAAGGACAAGTACTTTGGGACTTTTGCTCTTAAAGAATTTTATTTTGCATATTCGAGGTTTTTTTCTTGTAAAGCAAATAAATAAACATCTACAGGTTCTCAAATTTATTTTTGCAAGTGCACAAATCCCCTGCTGTGAGTGCACAAATCCCAACTCTTGCTCGCTCTCAGTTTTGCATCCAATATCTCAGTCGAAGGGTCAAACAGCCTTTGGGTTCATTGTTTTTGTACGGTTATAGCAAATCTTCATTTCCTCTGAGATTTCTTTCCAAGCTTTCAATAGAACAATACTCTCTCCTTTCTTATCAGCAGAGGTTGTGAAAGTGCCCTTTTGCAGTCACCTTGTTGCTGTTACATATTAACACCACTAGAGGGTGGCAATGTATTTTTGGGTGCTCTGTGAAAGGATGAGCTTTCAGCTGAAGAATCTTGAATCCCACTGTCGCCGGTTAAGACACAACAAACGCCATGACTGCTCCTTCCTCCATTCATAGAAATAAGGCAGTTCACCCTCTCCTAGCTTGAATATGGCAGGGAGGGGATATGATGTTTTTCTTGATGATGTTTGAGATAGCTTTCATTCTGATTTTGCCTCATTTGAGGTGAATCACAGATGTCTAGAATCTTCATCAAAAATATGTGACACGTTGAGTGATGTTTTGGGTGACACATTTGCTGATATCTGTAATCCAGTGGTGACTGGGAGGTGAAGAGGACTTTGAACTGTGAGAGAAGAGCTGGTAATGCTCTCACTGTTGCCGTGATTTTGATCCTTGGACCTGAGATTATTGAAGTCCATCCTCTGATAGCCTGGGTTTTGACCCGCTCCTGTATGAGTAAAGACTGACTGACTGAACTCTTTGCTTTCTTGATTCTGATTGGTTGCTCTGCTGTCACTCAGGTGCTCATAGAGAAAGGTAAAGGTGAGATTCTGGGTGTGGTCATTGTGGAGAGTGGATGGGGCTCCATCCTGCCCACCGTCATCATCGCGAACATGATGCATGCTGGGCCGGCGGAGCGGTCGGGCAGACTGAACATTGGAGACCAGATCATGTCTATCAATGGGACCAGCCTGGTGGGACTTCCTCTGTCCACCTGCCAGAGCATCATCAAGGTGAGACCTGATCCCCAGCGCATAGCACCAAAATCTGGGTGTACACTCGTGTCCACCCACAGTTTGGCTTTCATCCATCTGAACGTGGGCGTACGGTACACTTAAATCCCTCACCAGGGTTCAGTTTGAGTGCACAATCATGTCAGAGAGAAGCGCAGTACAGCTAAGAGAATCTAACCCTGGAGAATCTTCCTCTCTGCAGGGTCTGAAGAACCAAGCTTGCATCAAACTGAACATTGTCAGATGCCCCCCAGTGACCACCGTACTCATCAGACGTCCCGATCTCCGCTACCAGCTGGGCTTCAGCGTGCAGAACGGCATCGTGGGTAGTCTTTTTGATTTTCAGTCTTTTTGAGGATAGACATTCAAATATAATTTGTTGAAACTCCTGGTCCAATCCACAGATCTGTAGCCTGATGCGGGGAGGCATCGCTGAGCGTGGCGGGGTCAGGGTGGGTCATCGCATCATCGAGATCAACAGTCAGAGCATAGTGGCCACACCCCACGAAAAGATTGTCCACATCCTGTCCAATGCCGTGGGAGAGGTGAGAGTTCAGTCAGGACACATGGTGCAACAAATCAAAACATTGCTCTACACTGGACATGACTCAGCATTAAACTGGAAATGACTGATTTTTACACTGAGCATAACTCGGCTTTACACAGAACATGACTTAGGGTTACACTGGACATGACTCATCATTACAGTGGACATGACCCCACATTTTTGAAACGAAGGGACAGTTTTATGTCAACCCACCGACACATTTATCTGTCTGCCCATCTATTCATCCATCTATCCACTAGTCCATCCTTTACCCATCCATCCATCCATCCACCCATCTATCCATCCATCCACCCATCCACACACATTCATTGGTCCTGGTATGTGACATGTGTGTTGTTTGTCCTTGAATTGACCTCGTTCTCTCTCTGTCTTAGATCCACATGAAGACGATGCCTGCAGCCATGTACCGCCTGCTAACAGCTCAGGAGCAGCCTGTTTACATTTAACCAGTCAGAGGCCTGACACCCCCCCCCAAACACACACACACACACACACACACACACACACACAGAGTTGTCCAGACACAAATTAAACACAGACACACATGCACAAACTCACACACATGGACACACTACGACCCTCCTGTCATCAGCTGGTCCCTTCCAAATGTGTAGAAACTGTTGTTTTTTCTGCTCTGTGCCGTGTTCTCTCTATCTCAGCATGCCTGGATCTCTGAAGAGTCTCCAGACTTCAGACTAAATAAGTCATAGTTTTTGTCATTGTTCAGAAAGGAAACAGAGTCAGACACCTTGTTTTGGTGAGCTGGGTCCTGTGCCCTGATTGTTGACTGAAAGGCGAGCTGCACACCAAGTCCTGCCCTTCAGAGCTTGACTACTTCTTGCCACGCTGCTTTCTCACTCTACCCTCTGCCTGTTTCACGTGGTCTTTACTGTCTCATTCTCGGGGTTATCTCATGGTACCTGCTTACATTCATTAGGACGACTCCTTCACACTGAGGAGAAGCCAGAGTTTGACCGACTTTACTGAGGTACTCTGAAAACTGAATGCCTGTGTCCTCTACACATGAGGAACCAAACCTTTATCTCAACTCCTCACATCCATGGTCTGCTGAGTGAGTCACTTTTGACTTCAATGGGTCTTTTCACGTGGCACAAGAAAGAAAAAAATGCAGTCTGCAGTAACAGGCTGGTATGTTTCCTGTGGTATACACACACTAATCAAACAAAAACACTGTGTTTCATTACAGCAAGATATCTGTATGCTCTCACATCAAAGTGAAACCTAAACTCTTCATGCTGACACACTGGAAAACACACATCAAAGCTTACATCATGTAATACAATACACTGAACTGTTTGAACACACATTTCACTGACATCATGCAAAAGCGCATTATACAACATACTCAACAACATGAAATAATACACATCAGACTGGCGCCACGTTAGAACACAAATTACTTTAACACTGTTAAAGTACTTAACACCACACACACCACACTTGCACCATGTTATACCACATAACACTCTTAACTCTTATGTTGCACCAAAGAGCTTGTACTGATGAAAGTCTTTTGCCTGTAGCACTGTCCTGTCAGTAACCCTTAAATATGACAAGTGTTTGTCTCTGCAAGTTTTAGATCGATCTTATCATTTTCTATAATAAGGTAGTTTGAGAAAGGTTTGGGGTGGAGATATCTAAAAGCCTTTACCCAAAACTTTGCATCACAGTCACCCTAACCAAGGATTCAACAGCATTAGACCCTTCAACATTCTTTAACACTGAACAGCCCATAAGACGTAGTGACTGACTGATCTGAACTGCAGTAAAGGTTTCTGCTCAGTCATCTCAAAACTTTGAAGCAAAAGTTTAGAAAGTTAAGAAAGCTAAGCTAAGCTAAACACATTGGACCTCGTTCACTAATAAACGTGTAGAAATGTTCGTACTCCCCACATAAAGTAAATGAATACACAAAATCCCCGTCGGCTTCATGACACATTTGTACCAGCAGTTTTTGTTCGCACCACCGTGCGTAGATCAGTGAATCAGAATCATTCTGAATCGAGAGGCGTGTTCCCACAACCTGAAAGCAGCATAAAACCCGCCCCAATTTACCTATATAAGGACATCTGTTCATCAGGAGGAGGAGCCTTCGACCTAACACCCACTTTGTCAGCATCACCCACACAGCTCACTCCCCTGACCCCTCAGACGCGCGTCCTGACGGCTGAGGTGATAAATGATCAGCTGACTCTCCTGGTGCTGTGAGGGCCATAGTAGTGGGTATCAAAACATAAACCACACATTCAGACAGCTGCTGGATGTTTTTGTGAATGAACAGATAAGTAGCATAGACTGTATGATAAGTCTGAGTGAACGGTGGAGCCGTGTGTGCGTCATTTACTCAGAGAATGTGTAAAGTCATAAGAAGAAGCAAATTCTTTCATGTTCTCGCTCAGTTTGCACAAATTTATGACACAGTTTGTCAGAGCAGTCCATGTTTTAATGAACCAAAAATGTGACATGTTAATATGCACATTATTATATTTTGAATGTGAAGTAAGAATCTAATTTAAGAATCAATATCATCATCATGATGAGGGAGAACAGGTGTCAGTTTCATAGTTATTTCATCAATCAATTCAGTTTTATTAGTGAATTCTACTAAAAGTTTTTTCCTTTTACTAATAGCAGTTTTAATATGTCATAAAAAGTTAAAAGAGTCTGAGTTTAAAGTGTTTTTTTAGGAGGCTGATTGTTCATCATTTGTGCGTACACATGGTCTGAGGAGCTTCTTCTTTTGTTCACAGAGGGAGAATAAATCCAAGTAAGAAAATACTGATGAACCACAGACTTGTGCTTAAAATGTTTTACGCACGATTTAGGCACACATTTGTGCATGCGCACTGTTTGTGAATTGAGTGTTACAAACATAGCTTGACAGTGTAAATGGTGTGACAGCATGACTGACGACCAGACCAGCTGGCTAACTCAGCAGCTAACACCTCAATAAGTCTAAGTACTAGTGGTGGACCAAGTTTCCCACAAGCCATGTTACTGTGGACCATGTGCACTAGATCTGGCAATTCACTAAATCTACGTGGATGTCTAGTCCTGTCTCTGGTTGGTTGGTCAGTTAGTGGGTTGTTAGGGGCAGCGATGTAAGCACTTTGTTAAACAGGGCAAACCTGTGGTGGGTTGATGATAACAGACCCTGTGGGTGCCCAGAGACTATGTAGAATGGACAGCATGGCACCACCTTTCACTGGTGTACAGTATTGAAGCCAAAAGAACCCCGGCACTGGAGCCGCCAATGTGCGGCCAGAGTCTGTGGTGTAGGGAATTTGAGTGAAACGGAGTGACAAAAAAGCAAAAAATATGTATATTCATTTTTATTATTCCCTTTGAAGGTCTTATCTCTGTTTGGTCTCCCTTCCCAGGAGTTTCTTATATCCCTGATAAAAACGACTCACAAACAGCAGCTGTCAGTCATCATAAAACCAAACTCAGAACCGTTTTTTTGACACTGAATAACCTATGGGAAACCAACTCCTCAGAAAAAAGAGGACTTGAACACAATGCAGCCAAATCGTGTGTTCTTATCTCAGCAGCGTAAGGATTAGAGAAACATTTCTACAGGTGAAATCACTTTTTAAAGTTGTACCACCTCTCATCTGGAATGAATGAGAAGACAGAGATTTTGACCTAAACTGCAGCAGCCACCAGGGGGAGCAGTTTTTGTGGAGACCTCAGTTAGAGCCCACTGTCATGGCGTCCACTGATTATATGGTTTACATTATAGCCCCACTCTGCCCCTTATGCACTTTCCCTTCTAGGATCAATAAAGTATTTTTCATTTCATTTCACCATCCTCCCGCGGAAACAGTAGAAAAAGAAGTAAAGTTGCTAGTTTACCATGACCAAGCCTGGGTTAAAGCTTAGAAACCGTATGATTGTGGCTCTAAAACAGACACTGATTCCAAACAGCAGCAAAGCTTGAACCATAGAGAGCAGTGAAGGCCGTTAGACAGTTGGGATGGCTGATAGCTGGGATCAGCTTTCTGAGTGACACTTTAAGTGTCCCGTAGAGGGGATGAGCTGACTGTACCAGAACGCTGTTATTCCTCTGACCTGGTGATGCATGAGATCAGCTTCAGTGTGAGCAGGCCCAGATATGGGTAAAGGTGAAGGTTTTTCTTTAATATTAGTCTCACTGCAGACTAAAGCATTAAATTATATAGGAAAAATTCATTTAATTTCATCTCGAACCCAAATTCTTTGCTGTAGTTTCATAATGTTTCGTACTGTAAAGCCTTTTATGAGATTGAATGACGCTTTAAATCTGACTGGATGTAACAAGACAACATGTCTGTACTTGAACTATCCACTGGTTCTTCTTTTCCACATCATCTCAGTACAAATATCATGCCTTTAAAATAAACTGTTTGGTTTGTTCAATTATACTCATCCACATTTCCTGGGATTACAACAACCTTAAAACCTCTCTTATTACAGTCAGTGTGGTTTTCAGTCCCACTGTGTGTGTAAACCTCACTACTACCATTCCTCTGAGGTTACAGTAGAAACAGAATGAAATACTGGATCAGAGAGGTCTCTAACAGATCAAATACAACATGAAGAATGTGTAAATCAGATCATTTGTTCTTTATGACTTTTTTAGACACTGACAGATCATGTATCCCAAATAACATTCAAAGTGACAGATCACATCTTCAATATGACATTTAAACCCGGACAAATCAGACATGAAACATGTTTGGACTCTAACAGATCCTGTAATACACGTCATCTGACAGATCAGATGATGTATACAACCTGTATAAACTCTGACGGATTCTATGTTATTCACATGCAGAGCCGGCCCTACCCTACATGGCACCCTAGGCCAACTTTATATGGCATTGCTTTATGTCTGAGTAAGCGTGAGCTTTATCATTTTAACTTAAAGTCAAAGTATTCAGGAATTTTTGAGAAGTTTTGTATATATTTGTTTACACACAACATCCAAACTCGTCTCCTCCTCCATGGCTCAGAACCAGCTGCAGCACATGCTCACTGCCTCTGACTGCAGCTAATAGCATGGCTAACAGTGGTAGCTTCATAAACATGCTATAGAAGGTAAAAACAGCCTTAGGGGCACCTGCAGCATTACGTGATAGAAACCCAAGAACCGTACACCTGACTTCCTGCAGGAAAATGAGACATACTACAAATGGTGTATCATTCTTTTTCTGTGTTATGGCTGCTATCATAGCCGCTCAGGATAGCTGTTCCCACTCACACATAACCACACCTGCTCTCTGCCCAGAAACATTCCCAGCCAAAACAAGGCAAGGGAGGGGTGTCTACAAGGAGGTGAGGCAAACAGAGACACTGACACACGCTTTGAGGCACAGAGATGATGAGTGAGCAGGATTATTCCTGTAAAAGTTTACCTTTGAGTTTGTAGGAAAATCCTGCATTCTATACTTTTAAGAGTTCATAGTAAGAACTAGAATAATTTTAGTTCGGCGTCCCCTGGAAGCCACGGCACCCCTAGCATTTGCCTTTACTGCCTAATGGAAGGGCCGGCCCTGTGTTCTCAACATGTTTAAACTCTAACAGAACACGTTGTATAAAAGATGTTAAAAGAGTGACAAATCAAATGTTCTGTACAACATATTTAAACGCTGACAGATCACATGTTCTTGACGTGGAAAACACTAAAGATCACTTGATCTGTATAATTTGTTTTATGACTGAGAAATTAAATGTTCAGTAGAACATGCTTCAGAACTGACAGATCAAATGTTCTATAAAACATGTTGAAACTCTGATTGATCAGACATATATAAAACCAACACTGACAGATTACTTGTCCATATAGCAAGTTTAAACGCTGAGTGACCAAATGTTCGGTTGAACATGTTTAAACACTGAGATCACGTTATATTCAACATGTTAATACACTGACAGATGGTGTGCTGTATGTATGACATGCTCAAACACTGAGAGATTAAGTTATATACAACATGTCTAAACACAGACAGATCATGTTTTATTCAACATGTTTAAATCATGAGAGATTGCATTAGGACACATTTGAACTCTAACAGATCCTGTGTTGTATATAACCTGTTTGAGCACTTACAGATCCTATTTTCTTTACAACATGTTTAAATGTCGACATGCCACATTCAGTAAAATGTGTTCAAACAGATCACAAGTAATCTGTTTTTTAGGATGTGTGTTACAGATCATAAAATCATGATTATACAACAAAGTGTGTTTATTTCTAATTAATAGTGGAAAGATCTGGACCCCAGCCTCATCAGAGGAATCAGACCTGAAGTCCTCTGAGGTTTGGGTCTTTCTCCATTTAGCTGATGATGTTTCCTGGTTCTGTTTACTTTTTTGTTCTTGTGTCTGACATTTTGATTATGTTTGTTACTGTCGTGAGTTCAGAGCTCTCATGGGTCTTTGATTCCTTTCTCTGTCCGACTGTCCTCAGCTCACTGAGCATGCTCCGTCCTTTTGCAGTGTTCAAACTGTCTGAGGGGGGCGACAGCTGCCATCTTAGACTTCAACACAACCAGACTAAACTGCTGTTTGTGTGTCTGTGATTGTGTGTGTCTGTGTCTGTGTGTGTGTGTGAGAGAGAGCATGTGTGTGGGTATGTGTACAATGTAACAGGTTATATAACTACACACACATATATTTACAGATATATTTATGACATATATAAAGTATGTGAAGTATACTCGTGTGAAGGCTGTGTGTGTTCAGCCTGTAGAGAAACTGCTCAGAGGTGAATGTAGGATACTTTGTGAGATAACTGTCATGGATATAAGAGCACAGATCAGTGGGGGTGTGTTTTGTGTCAGGGTCTGAAGGCTGCCCCCACGGCTGAGCTGACTCTGGGTGAACTCATTCTGAATGTAACATTAACTCTTCAAGTGTCTGAGGACAGAAACATGTTTTTGTAGAGCAGCTGCTGCAATGACCTTTGTTTGCCAGCTTTTTCTGTGACCTTCTGTTGGAGTGACACTCCTGTAGCAGAGAAACATGTTTGTTACTGTGTTTACAATAATAAAGGCTGAAAGACACACCACACAGGACTGGCCTGCTTCAGTGAACAATGATCCACTCTCAAAGTGTGTGTCTCATCAACTGTCTGTGTGTGAAACAAAGAGCATCAGTCACATCAGCTACAGACACATCTGGAAGTGTAGGGGCTCCAGTGTGGCTTGGCACCGTGTTGTCCTGCCCCCCCGTGAGCCTGGCCCCAAGTGAATGGCCCAGGTTCAAACCAAACCTGCAGCTGAAAAGAAACTCCCTGTCCTTGGAGGTGTGTGTCTCTGCAGCGCTCAGCACCAGCTCCTTGGTTCTGTAGTCATGGAAGCAAATGATCATGGAGCTTGGACTGGCATATAGAACTGTAACAGTGGGCGGACCCCGTACCACCAACAGTCTGCAGATGGTTACTCTTGAAAACTCCTCCCCCCATGTTAGATTCTGTTTACACGACAACATTTCACACAGTTTGACCCTAAAATGGTTAAAAAAAAACACTGAATAAAACCTGTTTACACAGAAACAGTGAGGAACTTAAAACGCTGAGTATGCATGTCAGGCCTGTAGATGGCGCTATAACTGTAGGAGCCATACACACAACAGTAGCCACGTTTACATACAGACTCTTTTTTTCATTCCGATTGAAGATCTCAGGTCAACTGTTTACATGTGACGTGATCTATTCCGATCTGGTGTTTACATGTACCACTACATTTATACTGAACAGACGTTTCACACGCAGATCAATCACGAGTTTAAAAAGATGAAGGTCTATCATCTGTTTTGTGCAGCAGTTGCATTTTTTTTACACTTTTATTCAAGCAACAGCTTGTTAGTAACATACTCCTACTGGATGCACTGAGGAGGAGGAGGAAGCCGCCATGTTTTCACGTGGAGTGAATGTAACTGCACATTTACGTCAAGACGGAGCATGCGCAGACAATACACAGCCTGATACCATTCTGTTTCACCATTTACATGACGAAACTTTCCTTTTGATCAGTTTGGGAAAAGGAATATTCTACTCCCATGCAACCAAATGAAATTCCATTCAGTTTTGGCCTCTTTATTCCAACTGAAATGTTTATATGAGGCTTTTTTATTCGGTTTGGTCTCCTAAACCAATTTCAGTTGGAATATAAGGCTCCATGTAAACCCAGCCACTGGTATGGAAGCTGAAGAAGTGGTGAGCTGATCATCTGGAATTTGTACTACAAACTTCTTCTCTGACAGCAGAAAAAGTTCAATAAACATTCAGAAAAATACCACTCCTCAAAGCCACAGCGTGTAATAATAAGAAATGTCAAAATAAGGTTTTAACAGTTGAACTAATTAATTATTTTCTCAACAGAAACATAAACTGAATATATCCTAAGTATTGTGAATTCTTATTTTTTGACTATATAAATAAACTTTATAACAATAACATTCACACACCCTAAAACCATTATCAGCCCCTTCGTGATGTCCCCCCTGCAGAGTGACACGCCCCCATCCTCCAACAACAACTCCCCCAAGAAGAGGACAACAGAGACCATACAAAGTCCCAACCAATGTGGTACGATACGAAACCAATGAATGGAATGAAAAACAACTGTAAGGCTTGAGAACCCCCCCACCACCACCTGCTGAAACAGAAAAGTCAGTTCCCCTCATGATTGGACAAACAATCATGGGGCTAAACCCAATGTTTGTGGTGGAGTTTTATTCTTTGTTCCCATTAAATTCATTCCCCCACCCACCCCCACCCCCACCCCAACTCCAATCCGAATACACACAAAAAAAACATGACCACTGTCCATGCTTCACTGTGCCTTTACACTGATTAATATGTGAAGAGTGAGTGTGTTTTCTACTCTGTGAGTGCACGTGTGTGAGTGCACACACACACACACACACACTCACACAGACACACACACTCACACACACAGATTTTATGTTAAGATATGAATCAGTTTATAACAAACATGAAGATCTTGATTGTTCAACACATCAGCACCATAAAACATTTGAAATCCCTCTGCAGGAGGCACCAGTGGAGCAAAGGGTGTTATGGTAACAGACACACACACACTGGCCCTCATTCATCACACGTGGGTATGACCAAAAAAACAGGTGTACAGATCCACACACAGATCAGTATTTATCAGTTGGAGGGTGAGTGGAGGCTTTGCTCAAACCTCACAGCAGGTCTGAATTTGTGTACGCAAGTTTCATGTCAGAGGAGAGCGGTAACCTAGAAAGGTAGACGGACCTGCCTGATTCATTTTCTAAAATCCTACACATCCATCCCACCGAGCTCCATTGTCCAATGATTTCACTCTGCTAAAAGCTTGCCGGCCCAGTCAGGGGAGAGGTGGGGGGGATGGGGTGGGGGGGTGGGGTGGGAGCTTCAGACATAACTTCAGTGAGAAGCGGCTGAATGTTTGGAAACAATGGCAGCATGTGAAGAGGTCTCCACGGACGCAGAAATATCTGCAGTTTTAACAGAAATGGACTCAATATGTTCTTCAAAAGAAGAACAGAGAACATGATTTTCTTCTCCAGACCGGTTCTGGTGTCAGGTTACACTTCTAAGTCATACTGTGGCTTGATGTTGATTGGTCTGTGATGAGTATGTCGAGCAGAATGGTCGTGCAATCACCAGCTGCTGTATTTGTTTAAGGTCCTGCCTCTGGAAACACTTGCAAGCGGCTCTTCCCCAGATGGACCAGTGAATATCTCTGTGGCAGAGACAGAAACTGTCTGGCCTGTCAGGTTTGTGGTTTCCTTTGTGGTTTTTCTGAATCTCTCAAATGCAACTTTTCCAGCTGCCAAACAACACAGCTTCATTTCTCTCTGCCTCTGTTGCTTCAGTGTCGATCTTCAGCACTGAGGAGTCTCTTTTTTTCCTGTAATGCGTCCACCCATGTCCCTCCAGCTCACCCTTCAATGTTTAGGGCCATGTTATTCAAATGACGATTCTTGTCAACTGTCAGATTTATCAACACCTGATTATGTGTACGCTGTGATTGGTCCAAGTATGCACGTTTCATAAATCACACATGAACATGATCAATTCCCATGTAAGATTGATAAATGAAAATTTATATATTCAAAGAGAGCAAACTTTGTTTAATCAGTGATGATCTTTAAGTACGTGAACAAAAATAAATGTGCAAAGAGACAACTGACACCAAAAGAAAACATTTACAAAGTCTCTCATTTTCCTTTTTCACACATGAAATGTTCAAATGCTGCGCTCACCCACTCTCTCTCTCTCTCTCTCTCTCTCGCTTTCTCTCTATCTCTCTCAGACACACAAATACTCTCTCTATATACAGTCATGGACAAAAGTATTGGCATCCCATGGAATTTTTCCAGAAAATACACTCCTTCTCCCAGAAATTGTTGCAATTAAAATGTTTTTGGTATGAATGTGTTTATTTTCTTGATGTGCATTGGAAAAACACAAAAAAATGGAGGAAAAAGCTAAAATTGACACAATTTTACACAAAACACAAAAAAATGGGCCTGACAAAATTGTTGGCAACCTTTCAGAATTGTGGGTAAATCATTTAATTTCAAGCAGGTGATGCTTGTTTAAACTCAGCTGTGGTGAGTAACAGGTGCAGGTAATATAGAAATCACACCTGACACCAGTTAGAATGTATAAAAGTTGACTCAACCTTTGTGTTGTTGCCTTTGTGTGTCACACCAAGAATGGAGAAAAGAAAGAAGAGCTGAGGAGTGTCTGAGGACTTAAGATACAAAATTGTTGAAAAATATGAACAATCTCAAGGATGTAAGACCATCTCCAGAGATCTTGAAGTTCCTTTGTCTACTGTGCGTAATATAATCAAGAAGTTTATTACCCATAGAACTGTGGCTTGACAAAAGAATGCAACACAGGATCGTTTGAATGGTGGATAAACATCCTCAGACAACTTCCACACAAATTCAAACTGTCCTGCAGACCCAGGGAGTAGAAGTTTCAGCTCTGACTGTACATCATCATCTGAGTGAGAAGAAGCAAAACAGAGGAGAACCCCACTGCTGACTAAGAGACATAAAAAAAATTGTCTGACCTCAAAAGTTTTGACATGGACTCATTCGGAGTCAGGAAGACCCTCTTCCAAAACACCTGTCTACTCTGATTTCATCTTGAAAAACCTTTTCAATCAATAAGATGACAAATGTCTTTTGTCTCACTCCAGATGTTTCTTTTCTTGTGTCACAGATGTCAGTTTGTACCACCTCCAAGTCACTACAAAACCCCTTGTTTTGCTGCCTCTGGCACTGGGGGCCTTGACAGTGTGAAGGAGTCATGAAATCTGGAGATGATCAAAATCTTTTGGGCTGTAATGTAGGGCCTAGTGTCAGAAAGCTGGGTCTGTGTCAGAGGTCATGGGTGTTCCAGCAGAACAATGACCCAAAAAATACCTCAGACAGCACCAAGGAATGGAGACAAAGCTCTGGAGAGTTCTGAAGTTCATATTTTCAACAATTCTGTATCTTAAGTCCCCAAACACTCCTCAGCTCTTCTTNGATGAGACTAAAGTAGAACTTTTTGGAAAAGTTAGTTATTCTACTGTTTACAGAAAACAGAGTGAGGTCTACAAAGAAAAGAACACAGTGTCTACAGTCAAACATGGTGGAGGTTCAGTGATGTTTTGGGGTTGTTTTGCTGCCTCTGGCACTGGGGGCCTTGACAGTGTGAAGGAGTCATGAAATCTGGAGATGATCAAAATCTTTTGGGCTGTAATGTAGGGCCTAGTGTCAGAAAGCTGGGTCTGTGTCAGAGGTCATGGGTGTTCCAGCAGAACAATGACCCAAAAAATACCTCAGACAGCACCAAGGAATGGAGACAAAGCTCTGGAGAGTTCTGAAGTTCATATTTTCAACAATTCTGTATCTTAAGTCCCCAAACACTCCTCAGCTCTTCTTTCTCTTCTCCATTCTTGGTGTGACACACAAAGGCAACAACACAAAGGTTGAGTCAACTTTTATACATTCTAACTGGTGTCAGGTGTGATTTCTATATTACCAGCACCTGTTACTCACCACAGCTGAGTTTAAACAAGCATCACCTGCTTGGAATTAAATGATTTACCCACAATTCTGAAAGGATGACAACAATTTTGTCAGGCCCATTTTTTGTGTTTTGTGTAAAATTGTGTCAATTTTAGCCCCCCTCCCAATTTTTTTTGTGTTTTTCCAATGCCCACCATGAAATAATGGTGTATTTTCTTGAAAAATTCCAGCGATGCCAATACTTTTGTCCATGATTGTATATCTCGGCAACGTGATTCCTAGAGAACAGTTTCTCTAAAGACTCCAATCAGGCTGTGGGGGCGTTCAGGATGATCTGGATGAGATCCTGCCCTGGACCCTGCCCTGGACCCCGCCCTGGACCCCGCCCTGGACCCTGCCCTCCTGTGTCCTCCAGGCTCAGCAGACTCCTGAGCAGCACAGGTAAAAGAGCTGAGGTCTCCACAACTGCGCAGGTGCAAAAGACCAGGGGTCCTTCTGGGGCGACGAGGAAAAGTCTGAGAGGAACCCTCCTGCTGCTGGGGGGGGTCAGGTGGACCTGAACTCACCTGTGAGTCAGTGAAAACCTGAGGGAGATCAAGAAAAACAGGTGACGGATCCACTTAACTTCAAACAGTCCCACAGGATCAGAGTGGAGCTGATTGTTGTTTCCAAAACAGTCCTCTGTCAGTGAGACACTCTGAAGGAGTCAGAACTCTGTGTGTGTGTGTGTGTGTGTGTGTGTATGTGTGTGTGTGTGTCTGTGTGTGTGTGTGTGTGTGTGTGTGTGTGTCTGGTACCTGTTCTATGTAACTGGCACAGCGCACTGCCTCCTCCATGTGCTCCTGGTCAGACTGCAGGACGGTCCGAATGCTCTCCACCAGCTCTTGGACTTCGAGGGTCAGACCCTGAGCCGCTGGCTGGTTCAGGATCTGCTGGACCAGCTGCTGGGTGTGTCTGTAGCTCTGATAGTCCACCATAGAGGAGGGACGGGGCCGAGACGGGGGCCGGCCCACTTTGTTGGCCCGCCTCAGGGTGACCTGGGCCTGAGGAGGCGGGGTCAGTGTGGACTGTGAGGTCTGTGTGGAGGAGTCTGTGGTCTGAAGGGGGGTAAGGGGGGTGTCACTGCTGCTCTGAACTACAGTCAAAGCACAACAAAGAAGAAGAGGAGGAAGAAGGGAGGGATGTCAGTTTTATCTGAGACGGACTAAAGAAGAAACACTCTGCTCTGAAGTCTAAGAGGAAACAATCAGCAGTTCATACAGAGGTAATCAACAGCCAATCAGAATCCCACACAACGTCCTTCATGAGACAGAAATTAATGGAAAAGGTCAAAATACAGTAAGGGCCTGATCCACTAAGATCTCAAATGAGGAACGCTAAATTGCCTGTGCAAACAAAAAAATTGCACAAGCCATTAGTGGGTGTGTTGCAGGTGATCTACTATGACAGCAGTTAATTTAATGTACAAAATGCCCTATTTGAATGTGGATTTAGAGTGTGTGTAGAGTGGCTGTAAATGAGAAATGGAGTCGAGGTCTAGATGGAGGAATTAAAAAATAGAGCAAGTCATCAGCATGTATTTTAATTATTCCCTATGTTTTTCTGTTCTGTGCTGGCTGTTTAAGTTCAGTTTTGTTGCCGCATATCTAAGTTCAATTATGGGTTTTCACATTTTTACAGAGGCCCTAAGGCAAACACGGGCAGAAAAACTTAAAAATACAATCTTCTCGTGGCACCAGAAACCTCTGCACAGCAGAAACCAGCCAGTCTTCTGTGTTTTTATGATAAAAACAACAGTTCAGGACTCAGCAAATATTTATTTTAAATTCTGAAATTCATCACAAGAACAAATCTTTTTTGATTGTGCACCACCACTGTCACATTTTTTCAGAAAGACATGCCTGAGTTTGTGAAGCAACAGCAACTAAAGAGCTGCAGTCTTACTCTAATTTTGAAGTCTTCAAATAGGAAACCTAGCTCACCTACTGTTTTGCTGCTGACATCATCATAAAGTGCACACTCTGTCAGCTCTACAAAGGCCATGAACTTGTTCCTCAGCTCAGTCTGCAGCAAAGTTTTTCATCCACTCTTCACATCTGGATCTTTGGATTTCTGTCCACACAGAACAACTACAGGACAAAAGCTCTGACTCTCCACAAATCTAATAATCTACACTTGAGAACAATAAAACAGAGAAACCAATGCTGTTTTCCAACCATGTCATTTAAATTTGACCACTGACATGATCATGTGCTCTGAGACAGCGCGTCGGTGCCAACCTGTTGAGCGCAAAGCGAGAGAACCCAAATCATGTATTAGGCCCGGTGTTTTTAGACCTCTAAGACCTGGGTTATGTCTAAATATTTGTCTGTAGATTGTTTTACTTGACCACAGTCGTTTGTGCATAACACTGTTCCAGGTTGAACCTGCCTTTCACACGTGCTGTATATAGATGCAAAAACACCAACAGCAATCAGTTTCAGGTTCGATAAATCCCAGTGATGATAAATAATCATATTTACATCTACTCCTCCCAGAATTTTGTGCGTACTGATGATCTGCATGTACTCTGCAGTTTTATGAAGGGACACACACACATGGATTACATGTGCTACTCTGCTAATCTCACTGACACAATCCACAGTGCACCCGGTTAGTAAATGAGCTTTATGTGCTATCAAGTTTGCACGTGAGTAGTGAGTAGAGTAAGTGTGTATGCAGTGTGTGAGAAGAGTGAGTGTGTGAGCGAGCAGAGTGAGAGTTCGAGGAGTGAGTGGCTTTGAGCAGACTGAGTTAGCAGGATACAGGTGAGCAGAGTGCTTCTGTGTAGAGTAAGAGCAGAGTGAATGTTTTCAGAGAGTGTGAGCACCTTTAGAAGAGAGGTCCATGAGCACAGGGTCACTGCTGGACCGATGGATCCTTGTTCTTCTATGAGAAACAAACCCTGGAGAGCTCTGCTGAGGAGCAGGAGGAGGAAGAGCAGGAGGAGGAAGAGCAGGAGGGGGGAGGCCTGTTGATGCAGATTCTGTCTGAGGACAGAGGACTGAAGCTAAACAGTGAGAAAAACACAACCTCTGTCAGAGATCATCAGAACCAACTGGTCTGTTATGAACCAAACAACACCCCACATTAGTAGAAAAGATATTCAAGTCTTTGATAGAAAGCCACTGCCTTTTCTTCATACAGATACTATACAAAAAGAACCTTTAGATTATTTTAAAAGGCTGCATCTTTCCTGCCCCATGGCACCACATGAAAATGAAGCTTCTGTTAACTCTGAAATGAAGAAGCATCATCACTTTACATAAATGATGACCTATTGACAGGTTCATGCACGAAAGTCTTACCTGCATCTAAAGCACCTGGTGAAGGGGGAGTTGGTGAAATCTGTGTGTCCTGGAACAAACAGAGAGGTACTGAGATGGACAGACAGGTGCAACGACAGGTAGGTGAACAGACAGGTGCACAGACAGGCACAAGGACAGACGGACGGGTAGGTACACAGAAAGAAGCACAGGTCCCCTCTGTTGTTGAGCTTGTTTTTGCTGGAATGCTTTACTTTTATGTTTTGTCTCATAGTGTGTCGTTAAACATTAGCACTTTTAATGAGTGCCACGGTTTTCTGAATGTAACAGACACACAGGCTTCATGCTCCCAGGGGGGAGGATGGACAGAAACAGAATCCCAACAGTCCATTCTGGATTGAATGCTCTGTTTTCTCTATCCACTTTTCTTCTTTTTGACAGCGCCATTCGGTCCCTCTTTGTCCTCTCCCTTTCTCATAGTTGTCTCCCACACTTTCTCTGTCACAGTCCTCCATTTCTCAAGTTTCTCCTGCATGGTCGTCTTGGCTCTGTCTCTGTCTCTGTCTCTGTCTCTGTCTCTTTCTCCGGGGCAGTTGTATGCCAATCTCCCTTTCTTTCTCTACTTCATTTTCTTTTTCTCTCTCTACAGTTCATTCATTCATTCATTTTCTTTGTCCTCTCATTTTCCTGCGCTGTGCAGTCTGTATGCTTGTGGCAGGGAATGCACATGCACGATTGGCTGATTAGTATCACATGCTATTGGTCTGTGCATTTCCTCATCTGCTTGACTGGTAAAGACTAAAAGAGCTGCACCAGTCACTATCGTAGACAACAGAGGCACCCGGGAAGATTTGGAAACGTAACCTGGTTTGGCTGCAGGTGGGCACGGGGGGGGGGGGGGGGGGGGGGGGGGGGGGGGGGATGTCTGTCAGATTTCCCACCTGCTTTCACACTGTGGACCTCCAGATTCACTCCTCTAAATACTCTGATCCGTTCAGGTTTGAAACAGGCCTGGAACACATTCAGATACTCTACCTGTGTGTGTGTGTCCACAGAACTCCCAGCAACAGCCTCATAGGGGGGAGGGGGGTCCAAAGGACAGAAAACCTCCACTCCTTTGATCCTTGCACCATAGATGTGAGGAAGAGGGATCACACTGTCCCCCATCATCCTGCAACACATACAGAAAGTCTGAAAAAGTCTTCTTGAGGATTCTCCTCAGGTCTGGACTGCTCTGATGTTGGACAGGTGTCCCAGACTGGGATCACTTCTTTAAAGAGGCCAACAGTCTGATTATCAGCAGCACTGACCCTGATCCACACCCTAAAGTAGAGAGACACGCTCAACCTTTCAGACAGGATCTTGGTTTCTGCTTCTTTAAACAGGATAGAGATGGACCAATCTGAAGCAGTTCATTAAAAAATGGCTTAACTCAAAATTAATGGAGACTCTCAATTTGTTGGAGAAGAGGACAGTTTAAAGTGAAAACATGGAGCCACTGATGTCATGTTTATGTTAGTTTTCTTGATTTTAAGGTGGACCCTCCACAGGTGTGAAGAAGACTGAAGACTATAATGCCATGATGTGGTCCAACAGAGTTTTCCATCTGTTTTTTTGGGCCCTTTCACACCAAACATTGGGTCTTCTGTAAGGAATCTTGTTTTATTTTTAATGACAGGCTGAAATTTGAATGACAAATAAGTTCAGTCATTAAAAGCAGTTTTTATCATCTGAAGATTTCATCTAAAGTAAAAGGTTTCTTGTCACATAAAGACATTAAGACTGTAGTCAATGCTTTTATGACCACAGAACTGGATTACAGTAACTCATAGTATTTTGGCCTGGACCAGTCTCTTTACACCACCTGCAACTGGTGCAAAATGCAGCTGCACCTCTTTTAAAGCACAAAAGGGACCACATATTACCTGTTCCAACATCACTGCACTGGCTCCTACTCGCCTGTAGAATCAATTTTGAAGTTTTATTGTTTGTTTTTGAAGCTGTTAATGGCCAAGCCCCCCAGAATCTGACTGAGCTTTTGAATCATCATGTCCCTGCTCGGACACTCTGATCAAAACCTGCTGGCCACTACAACACCTTCAAAACCAATGGTGAGCGACTCTTTGTGGCAGCTGGCCCTCAGCTCTGGAAGAATCTGTCTTGTCACATCCACTCTGCACAATCTATTGAAGTCTTTAAATCGTTTTTAAAGACGCACCTCTTCTCCCTGGCTTTTCATCAAGGTTGAGTGAACATCCGGCGCATTTAAGTAGAAATTTTAATTAGATTTCAGTTGAATTGAATATCATTTTATTTTATTTTGCATTGTTTAATTACATGTCTGCACTGTTTTATGTATTGTAGCTCTACTTCTTGAACATTGTTTCTTGTCATTTGTGCTTCATTTGACCTGTTTCGCACTGTGGTCAACTCCAGCTGTTTTAAATGTGCTCTATAAATAAAGTTTGAGTTGAGCTGAGGTTTTTGTGTAAAATGATGAAAGGTCATGTGATGTCACACAGGTCAATTGCTGAAGTAGAACACAAAGCTACCTGCGAGCTAGGCGAGGTGTGTAGGAGTAGAAGGTAGAGAAGTATGAAGGAGGAGGGGCCGGGGCCACGAACTCGTCTGGGTCTGGGACCTGAGCGGCCTCTTCTCTGTCTTCAACTGTGGCCCGAGGCTCGTCCTATCAGAGCAGGGGGACAATGACATCACACAGTTTGATGAGATGATGTTTATCCCTCATAGCATAGCTTTCCATGTGTGTCTCATAAGAACAGGTAAACACCACAGGTGAGTTCATGTCTCCCAGTCCAGGCTGTATGCTAAGCTAGTGAACATGTTACCCTAGAGGTTTCCAGGGGCACTCTGGGAGCAAGAAGTGACCAGCTGACCAACTCAAACTGTTGGTAATCAGGCAGCAAACATATTTATTATTGCTGAAAGAGTCTGCTTTAGAGCTGGGTGTGTTTTAGGGAAAGAATCTGTCCCAAAATCCACTGTTCGGTTCTTATCACGTTTTTGAGGTAACGGATTTCAGTTCGGTTCAGTGCACACTGTTGTTGTTTTTAACAGCCCTAAATACCATATATCTCAACAATCCACCATTAACAGTTTGTATGTCATGTATAGTGATGTGAAACCTGAAAGAATGAGGCACTTTGCCAATAGATAAATCATAAAAGCTGAGTGAGACATTACTAGTTTCAAAATGCCTCTCATTTATTTGGCAAAAACAGTTGTTCTGAACAAATGCTGAGAATAAATACTTATTCGTTGTCACCATAATAGAATGGAACAATTTTGATCCGGCTAAAATTAAACCTCTAAGCTACATTTATCAGTTATTGTTCTTTTAGAAATATCTTATAAAATGAAATGTAAAAACTCCTCAGGCTCTGACCCTTGAATTAGCTCGAACAAAAGCTGAAACTGTCGTGTCTTAGTAACAGGTATAGTGCTGCTGCCCCTCTCAAACCTCCGTTCTGTCACAGTGTCTGTCAGAGCTTCAGACAGACGCTCGCTCATACGGCGCTCATAAAGGGGGCGGCTCTGTAAAGGCTCACTTATGCTTTCTGCACAAACATGACGTGCAGAAAAAAAGATGCCCCAGGTCCACACCAGAGAACGCATGTGGCTTTTGTACTTTTTCCCTCCATGCAGCATCCATTGGCTTTCATTTCCAAACTGCAGGGGGCAAACACACGTCAACCAGAGCACTAAACAAAGTAGAGGAAGTCTGCCTTTGTTCATACAGTTTACGAAATCAATTTTTCTCCTATTCCTCTTCTGTGTAGAGTGTGACCACAAGGATTAGTCATCACACAGTAACTGATCTCTGTGTGATAAATCAAGTAAATGCCTATTTTTCTGCACTTAGTTGAGGCTTCGAGTCGGCCGCCGTGTGGTCCATACGTCTTTGCACTGAGAGGGACTGCGCGAGGAGGCTGGCTGCTTAAATGATGTCATTTGTCCGTGTTGGGGGGAGCGGGGCATGCATAAACCAGGTTTACAACTAGGGCTGGGTAGAAAACTGATTTCATCAATTGATTGGAGTTTTACGTTGTGGATGCTTCAAAAAATAAAAAATTGAGTTTTTTTCTCCCCTTCCTATGGAACACCTTTTGTCCATATGAGCTTCTGTAGCACCCCCCTTCTCCTTTGCATAGATGTGCTCAATCCAAGCTGCAACCTCCGGTCTGAAAAAAGGAGACAATGCTGAAGTGCTAAAAAGCTGCTGTTCCTCCAGTGACTGCTTGAGTCTGGCTCCAGAAGTACTGGAAGTCACGTCCACATGAAGCCAAAAAGCCGTTTTCAGAGCCAAATTATCGTATTTAAAGCCTGGTACAAACTCTCCCGTCTGGATCCCTAATTTTCGCTAATGGCTCACACTGTGAGGGGGATGAATTTTTTTCAAATTCCGTGGTTTGGAAGATCAATCAGAGTCACAGCTGAGATCATGTGACTGATGGGCACCCAATAGCTGTGAGTTTGGGGACTCGTCACCCGTTCCAATTCCAATATGGCCGCGCTGGCTGTTTTGCTTTAAAACGGTGCTGCAGTCATAGGCGGGTGACCTCACTGAGACTATGTCCATGTTTTATACAGTCTATGGCTCAAACCAAATTGTGCTAACGAGAGCTAAAAGTTTGTCTCAAAAGATGCAGTTTAAATAAGGTTTGAAGTTTGCACTTAATCAGTCAGTTTACCAGTGTTGGTGTTGGTTTATTAATTTGCATACTATATGCAATGCTACATTTTTTTAAAGATGACGTAGTTAGAGCCTCCCAGAAGATGCTCTTTTTTAATGTCTTTTGAGAGTTATTTCTATTAAGGTACAATTTATAGAGAAATGAAAACTATACAATTTTTGAATTTTTCTAAGAGTAAAATGCAGTGCAAGTACATTTCATGTATCCCTCTAACTGCATTGTTTAAAGGTAGAGTTTTTAGCATTTAAAATGTGTTTCAAATTACTTAGTCATTTGTACTTATTGTTTTCTTTATAAATAAGGAAAAAAATCAGGAGAAAAAAGTCATAAATCAATTTTGAGAAAAAAAAATGGAGATTTTATTTTTAGACCACATTGCCCAGCCCCACTTACAACTGTGACTGTTTGTCTTCTCTGCTCGCCGTGTCCACAATAAACACTCCTTAAAAACTTCTTTGTAAAACAAAGAAAAAAAAGAATAAAAATGATCCGAATGACAAATGTGCTCCATTCCAGTCAGGTAAACTGGACGGTCCAGATTTTTTCATAAACCATTCTATCCCTATTGTGTTTGTGGTTTCTGTTGTCTACAGCCAGCAACAAGTGGACACTCAGGGAACTGCAGTGCTTCCTCATGTGCTTTGTTTCTTACAGACTGAGGCTGCTGCTTGGTTTGGAAATGAGAATAAGGATTGGTGCAGGCTGCATGGTGGGGCAGGCTGCATGGTGGTGCAGCAGACAGCACTGCAGCCTCACAGCAAGGTGAGCTGTTTGATTCCCTGTTTGGGCAAGAAGTGTGTGTGTGTGTGTGAATGGTTGTTCGTCTCTATGTCAGCCCTGTGACTGACTGGTGAGCAGTCCAGGCTGTACCCTGCCTCACGCCCAAAGACAGCTGGGATAGACTCCAGCCACCCGTGACCCTGAACAGGATAGACAGTTCAGAAAATGGATGGATGGAGTGGTGCAACCTCACTGGTGCCATAACTAAGCCTGTTCATAGGCCTGTTATAATGACAAATTTTGCTGGATGATAAATTATCCCTGGAAAGCGCCTTTTTCCCTCACCCCTGATACAAAAACACGCCCACACAGGAGAGTTTTCTGGATGAGTGGGGAGTGAGCTGCTGCTGTGAGAAACACCAGCACGGAGTGAAAGAAACGCAACTACGAAGACAATTACATACTGACGGCTCAAAACTTTTATCAGACAATTGATACTCGATGGTCACAATATAGTCATCTTGTACATCCTCAAGTTGCACTTCTAGTGTGCCAGGTGACTGACAGGAGGGCTGTTCCTCATTACGGTAGGGACGGTTTCAGAAGTCACGTGCGACAGATACAGCCAAGTGAACTCATTATCCAGTGTCTTTGGTAAATAAAAAATCATCGGGCCCAAACTTATCCAGCTCATTTTTAAATTATCACGCAGTTAATTGATTAATTGATTATGGTGACAGGCCTACCTGTTCACCTGTCACTGATCACCTGAGATGTTTGAACTGAGCCTGTTTAACTGTCATAGAACACCTGAGACGATTCTTGTCAACCTGTTCACCAGTCACAGATCACTTTGGGTAACTAAGTTGATCCATTTATCCGTCACAGATTACCTGAAATAGTTAATTTGAGCTTTTTTAACTGTCACAGATCACCTTAGGTGTGTTTGTACCATGCATGGTGTCCTGGAGGAGAAGATCTGCAGATATCTGAGAGCAGCAGCCATCAGACACACGGCTGTGGAGAGAGCATTGAGAGCACAGAGGGCGAACAGCACTTTCTGTAGAAACAAGAGATCATAGTCAATGACAGCAGCTCAAAAAATGAATATATATATTTCTGAAAAATACTGTGCTTTGAGTGATTGCTGTCATTCATGTGTTCAAAAAAAGTATGAGAAACAGAATGTATAAAATTGATGACATTTCAGTCCCACAAAAGTGAAGTCAAAACAGTAACTTTGGGTTTCATTTCAAGCAACAAAGACTTCAGAACAACAGAAATAAACTCCAACAAGTGCCAACTGTTAAGGATGACAGAGTACTACACTTGAAATCATGAGCTCAGACATATTTGTTCTTAAACAAGAACAATGTTCACCTGAAATATAAGAAACGTCTTTATGTTTATTGATTGGTTTATTGATTGGTTTATTCTTCTCCGATGAAAAAAGTGGACAAATAAGCTTTATTCATGTCACTCCAGTGAGAATACAGTCTCTTAAAATGACAAGCTCTAATTGCCAAGGCTGTCATCTCCACTGCTTTCAAAATTTGCAGAGGACACGGTCACACTGGCCTATTGTGCCGTGCTTAAGCACAGCCAGGAGAGGTGTGCTTAGGCCAATTCCCTTTATGCATGTGGACACAGCAAGAACATGATCCATAATCCATGACATATCATCACTGTGGCCACTCCTCTTGACATCATTTTAAACAACAGCAGGGTCTGGACCCTGCACTCATGTCCTCTGCTTCTGCATCCTTCCCCAAAGCTTACAGACAGACCAAACGGAGCAGAGCCACCACAAACCTAGGGGGCAGTGTTGCTGTTACTGGTCTATAGGGAGCTCTAGTGAGTCACCAAGAAGAAACAACAATGGTGGAACTTTTTGAAGAAAACCGCCTCCTACAGCACTAGCTGTGTCTCAATTCAGGGGCTGATCCTCTGAAGGCTGGATTTGAAGACCGGTTACGTCACAGCGGTGCATCGAAGGCTGACTCTATTCAGAGGCTCCTCCAAATGTGGCTGATGCGGCCGACAAATCCAGCCTTCTTTTCAGGTTTCGGGAAGGAAAGGTCCGGTGGATCCCCTACAGCCCCACGTATCCCAGGATTCATTGCGCATCAGCATGAAAGTTGATGGACTCCCGGAGGATTTCTGTTGTAAATGTTCATTTCACAGCTGTTTTAAAGCTTTCAGCACCAAACTCAGTGAAGAAAGTGAGAGGAAGTTTTAACTGAAGCTTTTACAGCAGTTGTACAAGTAGCACCAGTTACCTACCAGGTTTACATGACAAATGTCACTTAGATCACAACTATTTTTTACCTTTATAACATGTGCATCATGGCTCTTTCCTCTTCATTTTTTTTTTTTTTTTTACTTATCTCTTCTCTCTCGTTTATGAGAGATTTTTAAATCAGCAAAAATTTAATGAACAAATTATTGAGAATGTTTTTTTTTACATATTGAATTAGAAAGGAACCATTAACAACAGATAATCAGACAGAATTTATCACAAGCTGGATTCTACATGCAGGAAGCCTACAATACATTTTCATGTATCTCTCCAGTCAGCCACTTGCATTCATATTTCTTTATGTATTAATATTATTGTTAGTGTCACAAGAGTCATTCAGACCCTTTTCATGAGTAAAAGTAACAATAACAGTTGAAAAAAGTAAAGAAACCCTGCTAAAAATTCTACTGTCACACAGAATTACCTTTAAATTATATTTCACTACAGAGCAACGTTAATGCCTGTTTCTCTCTCCCTCTTTATTTTATTTTAAACAAGTACTTCACACACACACACACACACTGGTAGTGACACACTTCCAGCTCTAACAAAACATGAAAAACGAAAAATGTTTTGAAACTTTCTGGCTCCATATTCACTCCTGCACGATGTTAAACTGCTGCTAAGCAACAAGGGCGGGGCTGTGTGAGACAAACAGGAAACACTCCGTAGACCAGACCGTCTCAGTTCAGCTCAGCCTCCGCGGTCCACGAAGGCCATGAAGGCCATGAAGGCCACGAAGGCCATGAAGGCCATGAAGGCCACGAAAGCCACGAAGGCCTCGAGGGCCATGAAGGCCATGAAGGCCGGGTCCTCTGAAGGCTGCAGCCCCTGAATTGAGACACAGCCACTGACTCCTTTTTTGTCTTTTGTGGCAGAGCTACATTAGCAACACCTCCTCCTCAGTCGCCATGTCTGTTTTTGAGTTTGTTTGTTGTCATAAACGCCTGACTTCGGGCTTCCCCCCTGGTGGATGTTTTGGTTAACAGCAATGCTGACGTAGAGGACGTCTGGAAGTATGTGAGCAGTTACGGTAACAAAACATTGTTTGTAACGGACGTATACATTTACATACGTAAAGGGAGTATAAATGAGCCTTTAGGGGGCTGTGTTGATCCAAAACAACATATGAACCAAAAAGTGAGATAAGTTGTAACAATGTTCTGTGTTCTCTATTGTGTCGAGTCTGATGAGACAAAGATGCCAAAGAGAAAAATAGATGCTCTGTTATGAAGTAGGAGGGCAGTGTGTGTGTTGGCAGTTGTGCTGTAGCCTGGTTCAGTGTAGTAGTGTAACCATGGGCTGTACTGGTCAGTGGGGGAACGGCGCTGAGAGGGGTGAATCATACTTGAGCACAGTACGGTTTAAAGGGCCAGTGTGACAGCACCCTCAGTGTGTGTGATCTTTTGTTCTGACTTTGTTCATCAGTAAAATGTTATAACACAAAAGAGATCAGAGTATTTCTACCTCAGATGACCACAACAGTCTCACTGACTGTATGCTTTTTGCAAGGAGTGTCAGATATATCACTATTTACTACATTTCCTACTCTATTGTTGTTTTGTTTTTACGACACTAAAATCAGCTTCACTCAAAACCTGAGAGGTAAAAATGACAACCAAGACAGTGACAGATATGGAGGTTGAGCCTCAACAAGGAAGAACCAATATAAACCAATGTTATTGGACTGACTAAATGTAAACTTTTCAATTCAGTGAAAGGCTAATTAGCTGAATGAAGGTATTCATATGCTGCAGCACCAACAAATGTTCTTAGTGTTCGAACAACAGTCAAGACTAATTGACTTTACTTGGTCTGTTTAGATGGCATATGGTGGCATGATAAACTACTTCCATCCAATATGCATATTTTTTGTGTAGAAGGTATTCTGGCTATCAGAGTCAAGGACAGCATCTTTCCTGAAGAAAATGCAGAGTGAGAGCTTTGAGGCAAAAGAGGCAGGAAAGCTGGAGCAAGATGACAGGGACTTCAGGAGAGGAGATAGAAGCAGTGTGGATAACTCTTCATTTTATGCCCAAGTATTACCTTTTGAAGTTTAGTTTGAATCAGGTATTTGATACTATAAAAAAGAGGATGTGACATCAACATGTGTTGACCAATAAGGCTCCTGCAGGGCTGGGAGCAGGAAGCAACAGACTTGATAAACGCTAAAACAAGAGTCTGTAGATGACACAGAACTCTGGTACGGGGCATATTTCTGGCTTCACTTTTGTACAGCTGGGGGGTAAGACACATCATTCATCTTCATCATCATCTTCATCATCCAGCTAATAACAGACAGTGTTGGTGCACAATGATGCACCTTTCAGCAGATAAACATCTGTGGAAGAACTTCCCCAGCTTGTAACTCTGCGTGTGTGTGTGTGTGTGTGTGTGTGTGTGTGTGTGTGTGTGTGTGTGTGTGTACATGCTCAGGTGTATTTTGCCTTTAACAGGATCCTCATGGTGCTGCAGGAGTGAGCAGGATGGAGTTCCAGAAGCTTCTCCTCTGGACAATCTGATGTTGAGGAGACAGAGCAGCAGTAACACACACTTCCAGCCTCATTCTGAAGCACACACACACACACACACACACACACACACACACACACACACACACAAACATCATCATCATCATGTTTCAGTGGGCTTCACACTGTAACTGTATCTCATTGTTCAGAGTTTCTGACGTGTTGAGGTAAAGTGACCCAGGTACAAACACATCAGGCTAACATGACTACTTTGTGATGTCACTTCCTGTTGCTGACCAGAGGTAGACCTGCCAACACTCCTGATTTAGGCCTGATCCTCCAGCTTTTTAACCCTTTCTCTGCTGTTCTCGTGACCTGTCACTTTCCCCTGGACCCACAGCTCAGTTGATATAGTACTGAAATGTGAATCAAAAAGCCAACACACAGTCGGTGTAGTTATGAGATACCAAAATCAACTCTTAAAGCTGTGGAGACACTATGACACAAATACAAACTATGATACTGACAACTGAGTCCCATCTCCTCGAGACAGAGCAGATTGAGTGCTGTTATAAAGGGACTGTAAGGACGATTGTTCAAACTGGATTTCAGGGACTCCTTTGGGCGTGGGAAAACGACTGACAGGTGTGACGTGAATGGTGTTTTTTTTTTAAAACTGAACAGGGGGGGTTTGTCACATGATCTGGATCAAGGTGGACGCTGGAGACTTTTCTCTGCTCCGGGCGTCAAATGAACCTATAACTCTCTCCAACTGCACCTTATACCACCGACCGAACTGTAATTTAGAGACGCACGGACCACAGCGCAAGATTTCCCTATTTTTTTTTCACCGTCTAATTCCACTGTTAAGAAGAAAGCCACACGTGTCCTGAGTGGGGCTAAATAAAGTGATGCTAACACTTTAGATCTAACACTAACTAACCAAGCAACTATGGAGCAGATTTTAGTCCAAATAAAGTCTGTAGCCTCCTGAGTGAACAACATGGTCGAATCAGTCGGCATCTCACTGGACATCACTGATGATGCACTGAAGGAAATAAAAGTATCTGTCACCTCGGTGGAGAGTTCATTATCGGTTTTCTGTGATGGACCTGGAAAAGCGCATGGAAGAGGTGGAGGAGAGGGTCTCCTCTACGGTGGAGAGCACCCATAGCACCTGCACAGCCCACATGGAAAAAATAGTAAAGCAGCTGCAGCTGAAAACCGTGGCTTTTGTAAGAACCTGAAAATTGTCAACCTTCCAGAGAAGACCAGGGGCAACAATCCTCTTCTAGAATTTCTCCAGACAACATAACCGGCTGTAGTCGCTCTACCTGCTGATTATCCCCTGTTGGAGATTGAGTGCACTCACGAGCCCTGGCTCCCTCTGGCTCCAAAAGTGCCAAAAAAAAGAAAAAGAAAAAGAATGGAAATCAGATCTGTCCTTTAACTCTACTTTCCTTTGTTCATGACAGCTTTTTACCAGTTACATCCCAACAGGCTGATAAATTTATTAACTATTGTGTAATGCTGATGATGGAAACATGACTACAAGCAAACGGTGTAAGTTTGTACAGTAGCTCAGCTACTCACAGCCTGGTGCTGTGAGACGTGTCTGTAACGTGTAATATTAGTGAATCCTGGTTGTGTCCTACCAGTGCTCATCTACCAACTCCAACCTCACCAAGCAGAGCAAATGTAACCTGGCTCTGTATTTTATTGATAGACTCTCAGGTTTGAACAGATCACTGCAGAATAACTGCTGCATGTGGACAGGAATCAACATTAGCACAAACAGATTATTGTTTTTGCCCTATAGTGGTGTGTTTTAGCCTTAAGCCTGTGTTTAGCCTTTAGCTTGAGCTCTGGCAAGAAAAGCCAGATGGCCCGCCAGGCCTATAAAGCAATAGGGGAAACCCTGAGTAGAGATGAGTTCCAAAGTAGATACTTTTATAGGTATTGACCAAATTCAGTCAGTAGTAACCAGTACCAATTCACATAAAATCAGAAGCATTTTTTGATACCTCAACCCATCCTTGTGACTGTGAGGGAGTGGAACAGTAAGTGACTTTCCATGAGCATGATGTAGGTAGAGCTGGGTTTTAATTTATGAGGTAAAAGAAAAAACACAGCATAGTTGTAGTTCATTTATTAAGTTGTAGTTCATATTAGTTGAGGGTTTTCAGGTTGAAGACATTTGTGAAACAACTGTGATGTTTCAAAACAAATAGTTGAATGTTTGTTTAATAAATTTGTTAAAGTTTTTGCATTGAGAAAGCAGTATGTCAAACTTAAAATGATTTTAGATCTAATTCTTAAACAAATTAACACTTATTACCACATTAAAACACACAAAAGTACCAAAAATTGGTACCGTTCAGTGCTGATACAAATTCCTAGGTATGAGACAGGGGTACCATGTGTGGTCAAATGTGAAAGGTACCACCTCTACCAATCAGTAGTTAAGAGTCACATGAAGACGATGGAGATGAAGATGCTGGGTACAGCTGGGTCCTCAGACACTCTCTACTCTCTATGCTCTGATGTTGGCAGGTAGGCAGGTGGACACAGTGACATCACAAAGGAGACATGGAGAGAGGAAGTGCTGAGCTGATAAGAAACAGGATGTTAACAGCCTCACCAGTTGGCAGCTGGTCAAACTGGAAACCAGTTGGGCTCCCCGGCAGCAAAGGATGAATCCAGCCAGGTTAAGGAGCACACACACCACAGACAGCAGGACAAACACATTCACCTGAAAGAAGGGAGGGACACACCTGAGCACAGCTGAACACAGCTGAACACAACTGAACAAAACTGAACACAGCTGAACACAAGTGAACACACCTGAGCACAGCTGAACACAACTGAACACAAGTGAACACAGCTGAGCACAGCTGAACACAACTGAACACAAGTGAACACAGCTGAACACAGCTGAACACAACTGAACACAGCTGAACACAACTGAACACAACTGAACACAACTGAACCCTGAACACACCTGAACACACCTGGACACAACTGAAAACACCTGAACACAGCTGAACACAGGTGAACACAGGTGAACACACCTGAACACAGCTGAACACAGCTGAGCACAGCTGAACACAGGTGAACACAGCTGAACACAGCTGAACACAGCTGAGCACAGCTGAACACAGGTGAACACACCTGAACACAGCTGAACACAGGTGAACACAGCTGAACACAGGTGAACACAGCTGAACACAGCTGAACACAGCTGAACACAGGTGAACACAGCTGAACACAGCTGAACACAGCTGAACAGATGCTTGGTTACAGGCTACCACAGACACATGGATTCATGTTTGTTTCTTACCAGCAGCAGCATGGGCTTCCTCCAGGTGGTGAGTCCCACCACACCTGACAGGATCACCTGAGGACACATAGAGATGCTTCAGAACAAATCTAGAGCTGTTTTCAGACCAGAAGGTCCAGAAGGTCCAGAACTACATGGCCCCTGTTCCCCATCTGTTGTCTGTAAATGGAAAAAAGTTAAAGTACTACACCTTCAGACCACAGGGCAGTAAGACAACAATGAAGGGAAATTGTTTTTATTTTAAGTTTTTATTTTACTAATTGTAAGACAAGTGTCCTACAATTAGTAAAATAAAAACTTGTATTTGTACTCTGTTTTTTAATTTTTGTATGTGTGAGTGATGATTCCTGTGTGTTCAAGGATTCATTATTGTACAAAAGCACAACAGAGCTCTGCTGATGATGAAGTTCCGGTGACTCTTATTGTCTGTGACGTGTCAAAGGTCAACTACACTGAGAATGTGTGTGTCCCACTGTGCAGTGTGCAGTGAACATGCAAAGTGCAGGTAGTGAAAGGCAAAGCAATGTCCCAAAAAGGACTGATCCTTCAGGGGCAGAGATAAGAAAGAGCAGGAGGAGGGAAAAAAACATCAAGCTAAAGATGTGTTTGCATGTTGTGGTAATGGTATGTTTATCCAAAAGAAATTTGTGTAGCAGATCAGTTAGCTATTCAAAAATGAGAAATCACAGAAATCCTTTCCAGCAGAGAAAAACACAGGTCTCTCTTCTTACCGCTCAACTTCAAACAGCCAGCATGGCATTCTTTAAGACTCCAACTTGCCATAGATCAATCTGGTCAAGTCTGACCCGATTGGCATGATATAAATAAGCAGTTAGAAAAAAATCCATTTAATGTGCTGATAATCTCATTTTAAATTGTGGATTATGACTGGGCATATATCTGGATATGAGACGTTTTCAAGATCACTTAGAAAGTCCTCACAGTCCCTTTAAGTATATTCAGTAAAATAAATTTAAAGTAAACTTGTTCTTTGTAAGGGAAAGCCTGAAGCAGCATAAACGGAGCCATGTTTGAGCTTCAAAGGGGCTCACTGATTGAAGACTCTCGCTTCAGGGATGCATCCTTCTCAAACAGTTTCAGATCATCATTAAAAACTGATCTGATGAAGAGATTATGACATGAAATTGTATGTTTATCGAACTAAATTAGGGGAAAAGATTGGAAAGATTTCTTCACCTGCCTGGCCTTGTAAAGACAGTTCCAAGAGGATCCAAGACACTACAACGTGTGCTGTCCTCGGCCACTTAATGAAGAAAAAATAATTTAGAAAAGAACACGAATTCTTAGGCTAAAACCCCCCCCAGATTTGTCTTTTTCCCCTCTGATAACATAAAATCATGTTTCAAACCAGTGGGGTACACAGAGGGGGCAGTTGATGAAAACCACGCTCCAAGTGTCCACTTTGGAGAAAAACAAATACTTAAAGAGCATATTGCAGGTTAAACACAACTTTGACTAAAATCGTAGGAAAGATGCCCAAAAACAATGTTCCGAAGGAATTTTTGAAATTAGTGAACCACAGAGTTTGCTGGAGATGTTTTAGTTCGCTATTTTTAACTTCCACATTAAAAACCGGCATTGGGCTGTTACGTCATCCAGGGGAGAAACTGCTGAAAACTCCTCAGTTTAACGTGAACATGGATCAGACTGACACTACTGTCAATGAAAAGGAGAAAATCTGCATTCCTATACATATGAGGGTCCTCAGGATTAAAATGATGGGACTTTTAGACAAAATAAAGAGCAGGAACAGGGCAGGATTAGGAGGAATTATGGGTAAAGGAGAGCAGGGAGCTGAGGAGTGAGGAGGACCAGAGGAGAAGAGCGCGAGTCCTGGTGAGTGACGGCGTTAGCTACAGACATGGAGCCTGATGCTGTTCACATCAGCGTATTTAAAGTTTGAACTCAGAAACATTAACTTAAAAAGTCTGTACTGCGTTTGGTGCCGATCACAAATCAGTCTGTTGGAAGGGTAAAACTTGTAAAACCGCCAAATCTGAACTACGGTTTTCCGCGAGAGTGAGAAAAGAGACGCAGCACCGGCTTCGGCGATATCGTATATTCAACAAACACTTTTTCTACCCGTTAAAATTCGTATATCCACTAATCCAGGGTCGTAAAATAAATAAATCGAGACTTACAGTGCTCAGATGACGTTTCTGTCGGGATGAATCTCTGATAAATCCTTGTTTACATCTGACACCTGGAGCCGGGCTGTGGCTGCTGCTGCCGTGAACCTGTCGCTGTCTACGGCTTCACCTCCATCATCTCACCCGGTCCTGGCTCCACTATCCGATCCTTAACACCATCATAAAACCAGGAACATAGTCTCCCTGTCACCACAAACGATCGCTTTTCAGTGACCGATGTAGAGATAAAGTCCCGTTTCTTCAGCTGCACAAAACGAACCTGAGCATGGAAGTTAACTCTTTCCTCCTTTTGGGGAAAAGATCGACTCGATTTCCTGCTAAGTCGCTATTTTTGCATCCAGAGTAAGAATGCATCATTGAACCATCCCAACGAACGATCAAATCAAATAAAAAAACTTGTAGAAACACGACTCGAAATCCCCGCTCTCACTCACTATCTCCTATCAAACACATTGGATCAGAGCGGAGGACGAGAACGCTCGTCCCCTGGATGACGTCAAATGACGCGGCGAAGGTTGAAGTAGCTTTTTGAACAGGGACACTGAAAATAGCTACTTCATCCTCTAAATTTGTGCCTTTTTGTCACGATTAATTAAAAAAATCAGTGTTTGACTTATTCTACTACTACTTTCAGACCATATCAAGTGTTTATCCAATTTTTTTTTTTACCTGCAATATGCTCTTTAAGTGCCTTATCTGCCTTTTTTTAGTCAGTTAAAACATGACCAACTGACTTCCTGGGAGCCAAAACACACTCTAAAGTGCTGTCTAAAGAGCCAAACTACATAAAAGCGCCCAAAATGCACGCTTTATTTGCCTTTTATTTTTCTTTGCACCTGCCCTCAAAATGTTTGTGTACGCCCCTGGTTATGAGCGGGCACTGAAAGTGTTGTACAGGTGAGCTATGAGCCAAGCTACATACAGTTGTGCCTAAAAGTTTACACACCTCCAGCAGAATTTACTGAGACATTAATTCTAGACAGAAAATGTTTCAAAGGTCGCCAGAAAACTGTGATGAAAAATTGGGTTACAATTAGGTTAGGGACCTGTGGACTCACAGTGAAGAGTTCTGATTAGTCTGGGAGAAGAGAAGGGTAATTATGAGTATGATTCCAATTACCATTTAACAAACAGAAAGAAACAACATAAATATCACTTTCATTATTACTATTCTTCTTCAAATTATTATTATTATTACTATTGCTATTACTATTATTATTATAGTTGTTATTATTATTATTATTATTATTATTATTATTATTATTATTATTATTATTATTATTATTATTCCTATTCCTATTCTTATTCTTATTATTGCTGTTGTTGTTGTTGTTGTAGTATTAAAAAGTTAAGTCCAGGCTCTAGTCTCACATGAAGACCAGAGACCCAGCTTTTCAGAGTCGTCAGGGCCTTCAACATTTAGGGCGTTGTATTCAGCCTGTTATGGTACAGTAACAACATGAACTCTACTGCAGGGGACACACACGCACACAGACACACACACACACACAGAGGGATTATTAATAGAGTAAGTGGAAACCAGACAAAGTGACTGCAGCTCATCTGTTTTTCAGATAAACGGCTCTGACATCATTTCCGTTTATGAAGATCCACATGAACACAAACAGGTCTGTTAGTCTAGCCTCACTTTGAAAAGGTCATTTTCTGACATAAAACACTCACCCACTCACACACACACACGCTCTCTCTCTCTCTCACACACACACACACACACACACACACACACACACACACACACACGCACAGAGTGACTGTTCGCCCTAACTCACCGAGGAGCCGGCCCAGAACGGACAGGAGCTCCGGACGGGCGGGGAGCTGCTGAGGGACAGAGCCCCGAAGGACAAAGCCACCATGGAGCCGCCGAGCAACAGCTGCAGTAAACCCAGAGACAGCAGCGGCCGCCGGGGGAGCAGCAGCCGAGAGCCGCCGCCGGCCAGCCGGGACGAGGCGAAGCAGCCGCGGGGTCGGTTCCTGAAACACGGCTCCGAGAGCTGCGAGGCTCCGCTAACCGGACAGCAGGAGCCGGGCAGGACCACCGGAAGAGACATGAGAGGAGGACACCCAGTCCCGGAGAAAAACCAGATCCTGCAGGAAAGTGTGTGCTGGCGGATTATCTCAGGACTGGGATCAGGTCTCTGCTCTGTCCCCTCTCCATGATGGAGTCCGGGTTCAACAACATGCCGGCCGAAGATCGACTTTCACATAGTTTGGCTGCTCCAAGAAAGTGTGTGTGTGTGTGTGTGTGTGTGTGTGTGTGTGTGTGTGTGTGTGTGTGTGTGTGTGTGTGTGTGTGTGTGTGTGTGTGTGTGAGGGGAGTGGTCTTCTAAACAGACTCACCCTGAAGTACATTCGATCACATGGATCTTGCACACACACGTGTGTGTATGTACCACACATGTTCTCTGTTTCTCTCTGTACAGTCAGTGGTAGGCCTACCAACGGCTTTGGACTCAGTGTGTGTGTGTGTGTGTGTGTGTGACTTCTCATCTCTGGAACCTTGCACTATCCACCCTAAATTTCCTTTACATTGGACTAGTGTTAAGACTTCAAAATGTTCTGTTCTGGCTGCCTCACCCTGGAACACTGTGTCTCTCAGTGCAGTGTGGTCAGATGATCAGAATTTAAACTTACAAATCAAATCAAACTTTATTTATATAGCACTTTTCATACATAAAAATGTAGCACAAAGTGCTTTACAGGTAAAAAAAAAAA